>PVJC01002658.1:51359-77201 GCA_004026665.1 Murina feae
CACACACACACACACACACACACACACACACATACATACACACACACACGGAGTGCCTGCTCCCAGCCTCCAATGCAGCTCGGGGCAGGCCCCCAGTGGGGGCACACAACATACACACATGGGGCGCCTGCTCTGAGCCTCCACAGTGCAGCTGGGGGCAGGCCCCCAGCGGACACACACACACACACATACACACACAGACATGGTGCCTGCCATACTGTGGCCATCAGTAGGACATCCACTGAGGGGTCCTGGACTGTGAGAGGGGGCAGGCTGGGCTGAAGGGCCCCCATTATCCCCCCTTGCATGAATTTAGTACACTGGGCCTCTAGTATAATATATTCATGAATAACTATATCCATATTCATGCACTAATATATAAAAATATATAGAAAATCCATCCATTCATATACACATATATGCAGCAATATATACATATACACATTCTCACAGAATGTGAGAATTTATGTTTTCTTAAATATAAACACACACTGTATACATATGTACTTTGTTATATATTAAAACTAGAGTCCTGGTGCACAAATTCATGCACAGGTAGGGTCCCTTGTGGTGGCCTGCGGTGATCGGGGCTCCAGTTTGTGCCTCCAGGATCATAGCTGCAGCTCATGCCCCCAGCTTTGCAGCCTTGTGGCCCCACCTGTCACCCCGCTTGGTCTGGCACTCCTTGCTCATCTGCTCCACCATCCCACCATGGTCCTGCTTTCGTCGGGTCCCTTTAGATCTGGCAGCGTCTCCACCTGCTGCCAGTACCACATCACAGACACCCGCCATGTTTCATGCCTCCCCCTGGTGGTCAGCACACATCATAGCGAACAGTCAAACTCCAGGTCGAACAATTTGCATATTAGACTCTCATTATATGGAATGGTTAACATGTGTCATTAGCCAGTTAGTTATATATAGTTCCTCTTGTGCTTGCCTACTTTCCACTACCCCTTTATTACAGAAATAGTCCCTTCCTTTCTGACCATAGAGGTGTGCAGAAGATTCAGGCTAGTGATTGGCCAAATGAGGGATTGGTCAAGAGGTAGATGCATGGCCCCAAAATGGGCCATTCTGAACCCG
This sequence comes from Murina feae, assembly GCA_004026665.1. NCBI lineage: Eukaryota > Metazoa > Chordata > Mammalia > Chiroptera > Vespertilionidae > Murina > Murina feae. The sequence continues at coordinate 52,446 of PVJC01002658.1, forward strand.
TCCCAGATTTTATTGTTCTAAGTAATGCTGTGGGGAAAGATCCTCTTTTCTTTGGTAGTAGTGTGTTGAGATATGGATCTCTGAGTGTCAGTGGCCGTGCTCTTTGGGAAGAATGAGACCAAAACATTGAGAGAGGTACTAGCCAGGGGCAGAGCTAAAGTGAGAGTCTGGACAGTTCTCTAGTGCCAAGCCCAGCTATTCTTGAAGGCAGTCTACATCCCCTGGTCTGGGGATACAAACCAGTGAATCTTCTTTTTCATGTCTTCTGGTTTGAACTATATTTTGGTCACTTGCAACCAAATGAGTCCTAGCTGATACGTACATTATACGTTACAGTTACTTTACAACAACTACCACAAAACATGCTGAAACTCATCTTTCAACAAGGTGCTGGCTGGGAGTACCATCTTTCCAAATCCATACCTGAAACTGCTGGGAAGCAGAGCAGGGGGTCACATCTGTCAGTCCATCAGGCGGCCCAGGCATCCACAGAGATGTGTGCTCCATATCTTCCTGCTGAGGGACATATGTGTAGGAAATGAGCTTATCTTTTGAAAAAGGGAAGTGAAGGTCACACTTTTACAAGGTCATAAAGCCAGAAAATGACTGGACAAGACTGATAACTACTGAATTTCTAATCCTAGGTAAATCATAGATCACATACTTTTCATTTAATTATTCAGAAGGAATCTTCCCTATTGCTATGAGGCATCATCAGTCAAAATAGATTGATTTTCACTTTACAAATCACATCTGTTATTGATGAAAGATCCATTATCATAGTTTTCAATGTTTTAATTGGTTTACCCGGAAAATATAAGAGGACTTGATTCGTTGCAGAACCTTAAATAGAAAAATGCCCTTTTACTAACTGTCATGTTAACACACTTCACAGGAGCCTGTTAGAAATTCAGATATCAAATTGCCTCACCTGAGATAAGCAAATCAAAGCAAAACAGAGCACCCAACAACGAGCATTCTGATTTGAGAGTTGAAAAAGATGGTAAGAGTTCTTGTTCAGCATTTCTCAAGTTCCAGTTAAATAACCTGACAGAGTAGATACAAAAGAAAACAAACAAACAAATAAAAAATTGACCAAGTGGCAGTTAGTATTAACCATGATTATTAGTGAGTCACCAAATACTTAGTAAGTGCTCACTCTGTTCCAGATAAAGTACTAAGGCTCAGCAATGAACCCCACTTTAAAGAAAAATTAAAATTGGGGTTCACTAAGGAAGAGAATAAGACAGACTGGCTTGCAATTATCCTAGAAAATACCACCCAGGGGGCATAAACATTTCAGCATAACAGATTCATTATTTTGCTGTTAAGAATAGTGAACATTCAAATAACTTCAATTAAACAATTGTATTCAATGTCTGGCAGATAATTTGCCACTAAGTAGATGGCATCAGACTGTGATTTCCCACTTCCCAGAGGAGACTTACAAAGGCTTACTTACAAATGAAAAATATTCATTAAAGACTTTTTTACCTCAAAATTAGCTATATGACTCCTATATCAAATGTTTCCCACAAGGCTTTGAAAATGGTATACCTGGTTAATCGAGTAATCTGGCTTATAGAAATGTTTTAAGTAGTAAAAGGAAAATGAAATTGAGTAATGATATGGCAATATAGTGGTCTAAGATAGCATGACAGTTGTCTTGCTGTATAATACCAGGGCCTGCTGGATAAGATAGGATACATTATTTAATGCCCAAATGGCCTTGCACGAAAGAAGGGAAATCTTCAGGCACCAGCAACTGAGAAGGTATGGAAAGAGATGGAAGTGTGAAAGCTGATAGTATGTTTTTTTGGGGGGAGTTATCAGTATCAATCAAAACTGAGGGGATGGATGATATCAACCCTGCAGGACAGAAGGGGAGCCTGGGTTCAGTAGGAGCAGAGACTGAGATACAGCAGGTGCACTGCCCCTCCCCTCAACCAATCAGACTGAAAGCTGGGACTTGACCATCTCTGCTCTAATGCAAAGCTAAGCTAGGAAACAAACAAACAAACCCATGAAAACTGGCACAGAGAATAGATAAGGAAGCTTATTTATATCTTTAGTCTTTGGATAACAAAAAATTACCCCTGGAAATTAGTTTTAGACTTTGAGTAAAGCCAATTATCTTCCATAATGTGGGTGGGTCTTATCTAATCAGTTGAAGGCCCAATAGAACCAAAAAAAAAATATGTATTTAACATATTCTTTAAAAAAATTTTTAATGATGGAAACAGTTCTGGAGTATTATACAGATAATATTGCTTAAAAACTAAAGTACTCAATTCTAGTAATTTTTTATTAGTAATAACTGCAATACATACTCATTGAAGAAAAACTGGAGAACATGTTTAAGGAAAAAAGTCACTTAAAATGTACCACCCAAATATAGCCCATGACACTTAATATCTTTTGCTATTGTCTCTTAAACCTTCTTTCTCTGTCTACATTTAGAGTTGACATAATCTTCTACATATGCTTTTCTATCTCATTTATTACCACTTAAAACATTATGAAAAAATGTTCTGTACTTTAGGGCAAAAAAAATATTTTCTTCTTTGCAACTACAAAGCATTGCCTAGTGCCCAGCATGCAGTGGTTTCAACAGGTGTGATCCAGTGAGCTTTCTGACTTGAACTGACAACCCCTCTGTGAGACCACTTAATGGAATTGCTGAGCAACGCAATTTCAGAATCTTTTGTTGCCCTCCCAGGACAACTAAAATCACTGGCAAAAAGTCATCGATCTTGGGCCTTGGAAATTAATTGAATCAGTGAAATAGTATGCAGTCTGTAAAGACTAAAAGAGATAATGACATGTGGAGTGCTTAAACACACAGGTTCACTATCCCTTATCCCAAATCCTTTGGGCCAGTTACGTTTTGGAATTTGGAATTCTTCCACTGAGAATGAGGCTAGAGCAGATGAGCAGTATATTATGAAACACCACAACTGGCTAGAGGGCACCACATTGCAATTAAACAGTAATAGCAAAGCATATTTATAGCAAGTCGCGTGAATAATAACAATAAGTAGATCTTCTCCTTGTGCCTTACAAATGGTCCTGGTGCATTATAAGAATCCCTTGTGTCTGGATTGTGGAAACACCCTCCAGAGGAGTTTCAATCCTTTCAGCTCTAGCTGGGGACCAAATTTCTGGTTGATTTCCCAGCTTGCAGGATTCCTAGAAAATGTAAGTAGTGCTCTAACCGGTTTGGCTCAGTGGATAGAGCGCCGGCCTGCGGACTCAAGCGTCCCAGGTTTGATTTCAGTCAAGGGCATGTACTTTGGTTGTAGGCACATCCCCAGTGGGGAGTGTACAGGAGGCAGCTGATCGATGCTTCTCTCTCATTGATGTTTCTAACTCTCTATCCCTCTCCCTTCCTCTCTGTAAAAAAATCAATAAAATGTATTTAAAAAAAGAAAAAAAGAAAATGCAAGTAGTAAAATTCAGGCTGACCACTAGGGTCCAGAAAACAACTTTATAGACAACCTCCAGAATAATGTTTGACCAAATACCTGGGCATTATGGCCTGGCCACATTGACAAATAAATGAACCATGACAGTGTATAAGGCTTTTAATGAATCATTGAAATGTTCTCACAAGTAGTCTCTAGGTTACATAAAGTCATTTCCCATATTGTAGATGAGGAAATTGAGACTAGGACAGGTTATACAACTCGCTCCAAGTCCTTGCTCAAAATGGCAGGACTAAATCTTGAAATCCAGATGTCAGAGCCCAGATTTTAGGCATATTGTCAAAGAAAGGGCATCCAATGTGTTGACATGTTATTTTCTATAGTGGCCCTGCTTCGTTTGCACAGTTAAACTGCCTGTATCTCTCTATGTAATTTAATCTTGATGGCTTTTTTTGAGTTGGGTGCCAAATATTAGAGTTGAAATTTTACTTAGTGCTTGTTATGAGCTGCTATAAGTCAATTTTCTTGTTGCAGCCCACATCTGGACAGAGTACAATCATGCAGCTTCCCCCTTGACTTTTTACTCTATTGTTCTAATAGGCATAACAACTGCAGCATTATCATTCTTGCTATCTTGTTGATGAACTGACTTCATGTTTCTCTCTTTACATTTTTTCAAAAGATTCAGTGCTTTTTAGGGGATATTTAAGCTGTGCTCCAAAAGCAGAACGGTTGATTACTGTGTTTCATCCCTGGCTGCCCTGTATTTTTTTTAAAATATATTTTATTGATATTTTACAGAGAGGAAGGGAAAGGGATAGAGAGTTAGAAACATTGATGAGAGAGAAGCATCAGTCAGCTGCCTCCTGCACACTCCCAACCGGGGATGTGCCTGCAACCAAGGGACATGCCCTTGACCATAATCGAACCTGGGACCCTTGAGTCCACAGGCCGACACTCTATCCATTGAGCCAAACCAGCTAGGGCTGCCCTGTATTCTTGAAATAATATGTACTTTCAGACAGGATGTGTTGAGGACAGCCTTTCAAAGGGACATGTTGACTTTCCCAGATTAAAGAACAGATTAAAATACAGTCTTTTGATTTTAAATTAGGTAAAAATTAATATTATTTGTCAGAAATCCACTGAGGATGAAAATGAGACAGAGTTTTAGGTGCTGAGCTATGTGCAAAATAGCCCTTGTGTTGTTGTTGTTGTTAATCCTCACCCAAGGTTATTTTCCCATTGAGCTCTAGAGAGAGTGGAAGGGAGGGGGAGAGACACACAGAGGGAGAAACATTGATGTGAAAGACACTCATTGCAGGGCATCGAGCCTGCAACCGAGGTATGTGCCCTTGATAGGACTCGAACCCAGGACCCTTCAGTCCTCAGGCTGACACTCTAGCCACTGAGCCAAACTGGCTAGGGTTTGTGTTTCTTTCTTGAACATCTACTTCAAAGAAACAACTGTCTTTGATATCTCTTGGAGCTACATGAATATGACTTGACTTCAGTTGCCCTCAGCATCTTCAGAGTTTGTTTATTTATTTAGTGCACAAGTCTGTGATCATTTTGCTCATTTACTTCTTGAAACTGGCATGATCGTTGTAATTCTCCTTTTCATTAAATAAACCTCTCTCAGGCTGTTGTTATTATTCCAATTTAGAGTTTTGGAATGGAGTCACCTGATATGAGGTCAATCAGCCCTTCGGTGAGTGGTGTGCTTGTGTTAAAAATTCTTATGCTGACAAAAGCACAGGAATCATGGCAACGGAATAATATTCACCATCTGAGCCACCTTGACATTTTCCTGCTAGTAGGAAGCTTTCTTTTTTAGTTTTCTGCTTTTAACATAGAAGGATGCATTTTAAATTCTGTAGCCTACATAATCATGCCCACGAGCTTTCTCTTTTCAATGCATCTTGCCCCATCACTAGTTTTCTCTGTAAGCGATGTTAAGTATGCAGAAAGCCAATTAGGAGATTCCACTTAGGATTCCTTCTCTTTACTGTATCTCAAAACGTATGTGGTATAACTGCTAGCAAAAAAACATGAGAAGGATAATGTGTTCTATATTGGTCCTTCAATTTCTCAACTTTATGCCTCAGTTCAAACTGGCAAGTTTCTCTCTGCTATCTCAATGTAGAAAATCTATCCATTCCTCAAAGCCTAGTCCAAAGTCCTTTTCCTTCATGCTGATTTGCATAATTCTCTTTAGAAGTCACGGCTTCTTCCTAGGATCCCTTTCAACATTGTTTTATGGTAAGTAACAATGACAAATACTTGTATTATGCTTTGCAAAATTTATGGACATATTATTCTATTTAATAAATAATTCTGTGATTTTGATAATATCCTCCATTTTAAACTGAGAATGTTAAACAAATGGAGAACAGAGAGGCTAAGGAATTTGTTTTATGCCACAGAGCTATCCTGTCTCTACCATCAAATCTCTTTCTTTGCCAGTTATAGCCTGTTGGTTTCCAACCGTCAGCATCATCTTAGCCAACCCTATTGAAGACTTCTCTTTGTCAGGCATCCTTCTAAATTGTTCTTATATAGCAGAAGCAACAGCAGTAATGCCTACACCTCCTTGCTAGATTCTCAGTTTTCAAAGTAGCTCTGTGCAGTAGGTACCATTATTATCCTGGTCTTTACAAACGAGTCATCCAAGAGTTAGAGAAGTTTAATAACTTATTCAGGGAGCATCACTGCCTTTATATATCACAAATCTGATCTGTAGTCAGTGAAAAGGCTGCAAAAATCACACTGCCAGTCACCACCCTTCAGCTACCATCGCTACAGGAAGATTGAGCGCCATCTCCTTCCACCCTTATAATATTTTATGAATGTATTTCATTGGCAGAATCTAAATAACATCTGGAATTATAGTGGCAAGGAAGTTTGGGAAATGTAGTTAGCTTTCCAGCCCCTGCTACACAGGATGGGGGAAGAAAACACAGAAGAAGGTAAAAATGGATACTGAATACCGATAGGCAATATTAGCATCACTCTGATAACAATGTGAGACTATTGACCACTCCTTTTGAATAAGAGTCTGGTGAGATGGTCATCGAATATTAAGTTACTTATATGTGCAGTGGTTTCACCTCATCCTTGTGGGAAGATGAACAACCACATGGTTCCATGCCACAAAGAATGATTACTTGTTAATGATCAGTGAACTCTGGGTCATTAACCCAGAAGGAAGGAGTGGGTATTTTCTATAGTTTCTGAGGAGAAGCTTATTCTCTCTTTAATGGAAAATAAAGCAGGTAAACCAATATCCATAGGGCTATCCAGATGTGTTCCTATTGGTAGTCACTCAGTGGTTATGTAGCTATCCAAATAGTTTCTTAATCCTTCACCCCTAAATCATGATGAGGGAGAATCTCTGCTCTCCCTTTCAAATGCTATCCCATTACTTCTTGTCCAGATCCTTTCTGCAACGTATCTATTTAAATACCAGAGAAGTTGTCCTCAGTTCCTCACCTGACCAATAGCTTGCAAATTCCCATTCTAGTAATGGCTCCAGCATAGAAACAAATGTCCATCACAGCATTTTCCCCACTACCTCCAACTGATTCGGGAAGAATTTGCTCTGATGAGTATCTATCTCAGGCGGGCTTTTGTTGGAAAAAGTATCAATATTCATTTCTCGAGGAATAAATGTCAATGTTGACATTTATTTACCAAACATAGTGACTACTTAAAAACTACTCGCTAATAATCGCCCTATTTGTCAGTATGTTGTATCTTTTCTGATTATTCTTCTTTCTGTAAAGAAACCTGCTTAGAGTATCTCATGGATTTTTCTCCCTCAAGTGTGCTTTCCAGGAGTTTCCTGTAGGATTGATTGGAACACAAGGATTTCAGTTCGTGGCATCCTGTTAATCAGCGCAGATTTGTTAAAGTCATTAGTGGTATAAATTTTCCTGAACTCACAATTTGCCTTACCCAGGGTTAATTCTGCAGCAGCGTGTTAGTGTGGGCAGGCAATCTTCCACCAACTCTGTGTTCTTAATGGAGTTTCCCGGGTTAATGACGGCGGGGATCCCCATAGGGAAAATAAGGCATTTGGTTCAGACAACCTAAGGGAGCTGAATCTTGCTGAATGCTCTTCTGGGGGTTTCCTTACTGATGTGTCAACAACTGGTGCCTGCATCCCATCAATTCCTCTTCGCTGAAGCCTCGCCACGTGGTGTACGTGATTTACCCCATCGTTTCCTTTTTCTTGTTTTCTGATTCATGAAAAAGACCCAAAAACATTTGGAAAAGTTGGGACTCGGCAAATCGTAAGATTGATTTTCCTGTGTTAGTCCCCATAATCTTCAGATTGCACTAAGGTACTTACCTTCACGGAGCTCTCAGTTGCCTCCTGTAGAACAGTCAGTCGATACCACTTCCTTGGGGAGAGGTCAGACCATGACGACTCAGGTTTTCACCATGTTGAGGCTGTGCCACGTGTTTCAGAGCTAATGGCACTCCTTGAGGTAGTGGATGAGGTGGGGACAAGGTTAGAGCTTGTGTTAGCAATCGATCCAGGTAAGTCTTCAGGACCATTCGGTCTATAGTCTCTGACATCCGCCCACCTTTCGGCTCATCTCTCATTGTACCCACTCCCCGTGGTGCTCGATGCTTCGGCCATGCTGCATCAGTTTGAATTCCAAAATAACAATATATTGTATACCTTTCTGAATTTTCAGGTGCTTGCCACTCCTCTCATTTGCCTGGTAATCTGTTCACCTTCCAGGCTTTCTCTGGTGACCTTTTTTTGCTTTGTGTTCGTAGTGTAGCTTCTACCTATTTCTATGATATTTATTCCCATTACTGTGTACAGAGCTGAGATGACCTCCGCTATAAATTGTATGCACCGAGTCCTTTACATTTCCTTCCTGCCAGTAGTGGTGCCTCAGAGAGAAGCACATTGAAAATATTTTAAAATGTGGGAATTTTAGTATCGTATTTATTTCAACCCTAAGAGAAATACAAATTAGTTTGTTCAGAAACGTGTACGTGACTCTTCTCAATTATAATATAATCAGTCGGTGGGAATACTCAGCAAGATTTATATTTTATAAAATCACAGGAAGGAGGACCAGTGAATTAGAAGGTATGGGGCAGATTTGAGTTCAGTATGAGTAATAACTTTCTGGGCATTAACACTGTTCAAAATTGGAATGTGCTATCTTGTCAAATAATGAGGTTTCAATGACCGAAAGTGGTCATACCAAGACTCACAGGGAGGCTATTAAATATAGATTCTTAAATTGGTTTGGAATAGGTGCTAGCCAAGATCCTTTCTAATCTTAGATTCTATTTTTATCTCTTTAACTCAGTTCAAATATCATTAACTTTTTATAATTGCCAATTATGGATTAAATATATATCAAGTTAACTCAACCTTTATTTAAATATTTTTATTAATCAAAGTCAATGAAAAAATTTACCTTCTGCCTTACCTTCCAATGCATCTAGCTGTCCTTGTTTATTCATATTTTCTTTCACCCATTGTCTATCCTATATGATAAAAGAGTAATATGCAACTTGACGCTAACTGGCAGAATGACCAGGAACGACCAGTCGCTATGATGTGCATTGACCACCAGGGGGCAGACGTTCAATTCAGGAGCTTCCCCCTCGTGGTCAGTGCATTCTTACAGGGGGAGTGCTGCTCAATCAGAAGCTGGCACATGACTAGCCAGCACAGCAGCAGTGGTGGGAGCCTCTCCCGCCTCTGTGGCAGTGCTAAGGATGTCCAACTAACGGCCATTAGTTGAACATCCCCCGAGGGCTACCAGGCTGCCAGAGGAATGTCTGCCAGCTTAGGCCTGATCCCGTGGGGGGGCAGGCCTAAGCTGGCAGGTGGACATCCCCCAAGGGGTCCTGAACTGCGAAAGGGTGCAGGTTGGGCTGAGGAACTCCTCCAGTGCACAGATTTTTGTGCATTGGTCCTCTAGTATGTATCATAAAATTCCTAAGAGTTTTGCCTAACCGGTTTGGCTCAGTGGATAGAGTGTTGGCCTGCAGACTGAAGGGTCCCAGGTTCGATTCCAGTCAAGGGCATGTACCTTGGTTTGGGCACATCCCCAGTAGGGGGTGTGCAGGAGGCAGCTGATCGATGTTTCTCTCTCATTGATGTTTCTAACTCTCTATCCCTCTCCCTTCCTCTCTGTAAAAAAATCAATAAAATATATTTTTAAAAAATTCCTAAGAGTTTTATAAATATCTTTCAACTTAAGCCAATTAATACTTAAATGATAGCCCAAATGCAGTAGGAGATACAAAGAAGTCATCATGATTGTGGTAGAACTTGCGTTTTAATCTTGGCCTCTTATCAGGCAGGCAACATGATTTGTTGCAGTAATAGAACTTCGATCCAAACATTTATCAAGTGTTTACTAGCATTTTACATATATGCACAACAATGCCATGTGGTAGGTACTATTTTCCTATTTTGTAGATGAGAATACTGAGGCATAGACAGGTTAATTTGCTCAAGATCATATAGCTACTAGGTTGAAAAACCAAAGCAAACTGATCTAAAATCTGACCTTATGTTAATAAAGCATTACTGAATCTTGATGAATAAATTTAATAGGATACTATATCTTACCTTCAAAGATGACTTTACCAAAAAAAAAAGAAAAGAAAAGAAAGATGACTTTACATGGTAGAATTACATGTGTCTGCTTTACTTGGACAAGGTTGTTCTTGCTTTTACTTTCCTAAAGATTTCTTCTTTCAAGTTTCTCTTTATTGTTGCTTTATGGTATTCTGGCATTGGTCTACTAAATCCATGTATATCTAATCTATACCATTTCTTATTTTCTAAACTTCCCATATAACTATATATATTTAGTTTGAACTCGTAGGGATATGATTTTGTCTCCATGTTTATGTGAATTATCCTCCTCTGAGAATCCTTTATTCATATTTTGCTTTTGTGGGAACCACAATAATATACATGAATCCAGTGACAAATTAACTTCTTCTGTAAGCATAGCTGAGTCCCTGGAAAGTATAATTTAGAGAAGCAGTTTTCAAATATTAACATGCATCAGAGTCACCTGAAAGATTAGGTAAAACAACAATTTCTGGGCCCCAGTGTGAGGGTATCAGATTCAATGGATATGAAGTCAGTTTCAAAAGTTTTTTGTTCCATGTTCCATGTTCCCAGTTAATGCTGATGCTTCTGGTCCTGGGACCACACTTTGAGAGGCGAGGCTTTTTAGAGGTTAAGCTGGGTCACCGGTATCACAGGTATTTTTAGAAAGCTTCACAGGTGCTTCCAATGCATACCCAGAAGTTAATGTATTCATAGTATTACTCCAAGTCTTTCTAAGAGCTTGAGCTGATACCATTCAATCCTCTACTGACTTTGTTCTAGAACACTCTATTTTTCACTATTTGATAAAATGTCCACATCTACTTGCTTCAAAAGATCATTTGGGAATAGAACTCTCCTTGAAGCATACATCAGTACAGATCAAGCAAGTAATTAATTGTGGCTTTTAATAACTCCCTTTCCAATTTATGTTTTCCAGTTGCCATACATAGCTCAGCACATAGTAGATGCTCAAGGAATTTTTTAAAAATGAAAGAATGTGCCACTAGGCTAGATGGACTGACCACATATCTCTAACCATGCCAGAATACCTTTTTTTCTGATAAAAAAAAATATGGTAATTTTATTGATCCAAAAGAACCATGCCAAATTGTTTTCCTCTTCTTGCTATTTTCCGTTTTTCCAATTTGGGCTCAGCCAGCAGTGAACGGGCTGCATAGATTTTAATAAGGACTCCTATTCCTGGGGAGGATAGAGGCAAGTCTGGAGGGCAGGGTCATGCTCTCAAAGCCTGCCTGAGAAGAGGCCAAGATTAAAACGCAAGGGCAGGCAGAGAAGGCTGGAAGGGCGTTGCAGTTTCCCACTGTGGATTTCCTCTGAGCGTCATTAGCTCACCACGAACACAGGGTAGATTGCATGTGCATGAGGGAAGCAAGGTAGAGCTCTGTTCTCTTAATTTAGTTTTAGGTTTTTGTAGGTTTTTTTGGGCATTATTTCAATTGTTTGTTGTAGTAATAGAACTTCCATCCAAAATATGTTTCTTAGTATTGTGTTTCTTAGCATTGCAAGTCACGGAATATTTCCCATTTTTCCCTAATGATCACCATGGATGGCCCTTGAATTTACTGTGTTAAATAGATCCCAAGGCAGTAGTATAGAGATCTCCACTTCCAAACAGCGGTGCTTCCTGGTGGTGTAAATGAGGCTTTTGTATTTTTTGGGGGCTGCACTTTGGGCAGTTTGCAACACAGTCCTATTCTAATTTGATCTTCACTAGAAATCTGTGAGATGATTACTGGGATATTAACCCCATTCTGTAGGTGATGAAACTAAGCCTCCTCAAGTTTATTAAAAATAAAACAGCCAATGACCTGTGAGGACATCTCAGGCTTTCATGCCTGATTCCATACACAGTACCTCTGTGAGAGGAGCTCCTTTTATTCCCACTTGTCTGATGAGAACAGTGTGAGGTAGGGGAAAGGTGAGTGCATTGGTCAAGGTAAAAGGCAAAGGCAAGAGCTGCTTCTGGAATCACATGTCCTGGATCAAGGCAGAAACGCACCCCGTTCCTCCGTACCAAATGGATCCCTTCCTTATTCCCCCTTCCCATTGGTCTGCTGCATGTTTGTGAACAGCAGCTGCGGGAGCACTAGCCAAGCCAGGGCTTCCTTCAGATGAGCTGATGTGCTGGCAGAGTGGAGACTAGCAGGACTCACTTCACATGCCAAGAGGACATCTGCATTTGCCTCTCAGCCCCAACTATTCAAATCTGCTCACAAGCTGGAGGGATGGCAGGTCCACGGAGAGGTCAGTTTCTGATCTCCAGACTCCCTTTCACCCAGACCTGCCCCTCCTGTTGCTTAAGCAGAGGCCAGGATGAGCTAGCTCCCTTGGATGTGGAGCACAGTAATTCCCAGAGTCCCCAGGCACCCTCTGGCTGCTGTGTCAGCAACTGGCTGCTCGCCCGGGCTCTGCAGGGCTCTGGATTCTGGAGCCTGCTGGCCCTGAGGCAAGAGGGCTGCCAGATGTGCATGCTAACAAATGGCAGGAGCTACTGTGCGATTATAGCGGCACAGAAATAGGTCGGGAAATTATCTCTCCCACTGGGCTTGGAATCCAGGGTAACTGAGGCAGCAAACAAACTTGTCTGCGTGTGTGAGATGGAACTGGTGTTCTTCTGTTCAGTGTTGTTTTCTTCTCAGAATGAGACCTTTGTGAGCTGTCTAATGGCTCAGAGGTTTAAAAGCAGGTTGGCTAGTCCTTGATATCTGAAGTGTGGGCTGGAGGCCCTCATCACTGGGGTGCTGGTTAGAAATGTGGTATCCAGGAACCAGCCCAGAACTACTGAATTACAATCTGCATTTTAATAAGATCTTCTGAGGGTTTGCTTGTATGTGTGAGGAGCCCTAAACAATACTCAGGGGCCTGGGGAGGATCTTAGGGGCATCCGAGATACTTCCTCTACACTTTTATAGCCTAACTTGGTCGCTTAGAATGGGGTTCTACCTTCAATAGTGGGGATAGGGTGAAATTAATCCTTCTGTCTTCTCTGGCCTGGAGCTGCATTTCCAAAGGGCTGTGTGAAGTGAGTGGTACATGTCCAAACGGGATTTGCAGCTGCCTGAGCACCACAGGCTGTCTCCTGGCAGTCTCCGGACCACGTGGCCCTCTGTGGAGTAGCTACTCACTGTATTGCACCCTACAGACAGAAACGCCAACAGCTGCCCTGCTCAGGGGAGCCGAGCAACTAATGGAGGAGCAGCACACTGAAAATAATGTTGTGGCTATTAACATTTTTATGGGTGGACTGCTTTGCAAAGCCGAGGGAAAGTATTACTCTTCTAGGATTAATATATTTAACAAAAAGTCTGCCAGGAGAAGAGGTTTCTGCTGATAAATAGGATTATGCTGTTGATTTATCTAGTAATGGAGACTTGAAATTACAGGAATCGATGTGTATGTGAAAGCCATTGTCGTCTGGTTAATTATGTTTTGCCAGCATTATGGGGAAGCACTTTAGGCTCAGGGCAGCCAAATGTATTTCAGCCAGAAACCTGCATTATAAGTGATGAGCCTACATGTAGATAAAGACAAAGCCACATACAATTCCAGATCCCTGGACACTTGATGTCTCCAGAGGCCTGCCTTCCTTACCTCCTGCTTTGGGGCTGTGGCATTGAGGTCTGTTTCCTCCAGTACAACGGTTTTTAACTAAAGTGATTTTGCACCATCTCACTACCTCCAGGGGCCATCTAATCTAATAAAAGAGTAATATGCAAATTAACCATCACTCTGAGCCACCTAAGCCATGCCCACCAGTCAAGCCACACCCACCAGCCAATCAGAGAGGCTGTGTGCAAATTAACTCAGCCAAGATGGTGGCCGGCAGCCACGGAGCTAGAACAAAGAGGAGGCTTCCATTGCACCGGCATTGTAGTTGAAACTGCCTGCCTAGGCCAGCTGGGCCTCTGCTCAAGGCAAGAATGTTTCAATTATAAAAGCCATGGAGCTGAAGCAAACAGGAGGCTTTGTTGCCTGCCTAGGCCTGGGCTCAAGGCAACAAAGTTTTAATTATAGAAGCTAAATAAACTCCAGAAACCTGATTTGAGCCAGCCTCGCTGGGACATTGGGTCAATGGGAGCTGTGGGCAGCCTGAAAACGGCCCGCAGTCCCTCACCCAGGCTGGCCACACCCCCATGGGGTGAGGGTCCCCATTGGGGGACGTGGCCAGCCTGCGAACACCCATCATCCCCTCACCCAGGCTGGCCAGGCACATGGACATCCCCCAAGGAGTCCCAGACTGCGAGAGGGCACAGGGCGGGCTGAGGGACCCTCCACCCCGAGTGCACAGATTTTTGTGCACCAGGCCCCTAGTTCATGAATATCTGGAGACATTTTGGTTGTTGTAGCAGGTAGGGAGGTGATGTGGGCAGAGGCCAAGGATGATGCTGATGCTAAATATCCTATAATGCACAGGACAGTTCTCACTCTCACCCCAACAAAGAATTATTTGGCCCAGAGTATCAGTAGTGTGAAGGCTAGGAAACTCTAGAGCATTCTTGCTTGTGATTCTGAGCCAAAGAACTGGTACCAAGTTCATATCCTGTTTGTCAGTAGATACAGAAGTTAGGTGTATGGGAATTATAGTCATCTGGGATTGTCTGCCAGAACAGACACCTAGGATGGAATCAAGATGAGCATACAGTTGGAGATTATTGAAATGTTCCCAGGACATTGCCACCTGTCTGTCATTGGTAGTGATACTGTTTTCAGGATCATTCTCAGCTTTATTTTTCCTTTTTTAAAAATTGGTTTTAGAGAGGGAGGAAGGTATGGATGGATGGATGAAAGGAAGAAGGGAGGGAGAGAGAGAAACATCTATGTGAGAGAGATACATCCATTAGTTGCCTCCGGTATGTGCCCCGAGGCGGAATCAAACCTGCAACCTAGGTATGTGGCTATATGCCCTGATCAGGAATCAAATCCACAACCTCCTGGTACACATGGGAGGACACTCCAACCAACTGCGCCATACAAGCCAGGCCTCAGCTCTCCTCTTCCTTTTTTCTGATGAATCAGCCATTGCTTTAGAAGGCCTAACCTGCACATAGTTTCAGCTCTGCTATTTGCTGAGTGACCTTGAGTGTGGGAGTAGAATAATGGTCCCCACAGATTTAATAGGGCCCATGAATACATTATCTTACATATATAACAAAGGCCACTTGCAGATGTGATTAAGTCGAGGGCCTTGTAAGGAGATTACCCTGGAATATAAGCGTGGGCCCAGTGTGATCATGGGGGTGCTCTTAAGTGAAAGATGGAGATGGAGGAGTTAGGGTCAGAGATTTAAAGAGGCTATACCACTAGTTTTGAAGATGAAGTAAAGTGGGAAGACGGGACCATGAGGAAAGCGGGCTACCTCCAGAAGCTGGAAAAGGCAAGGAATAGGATTCTCCTCTGGAGCCTGCAGAAGGAACATACCCTACCGATACTTTGATTATAGCCCAGCAAGGCTGGTTTTGGACAAGTGACCTCCATAACTGTAAGATAATGAAAATGTGTTGTTTTAAGGTACAAAGTTTGTGGTAATTTATTATGACAGTGACAAGAAACTAATATATCAAGTCAGACATTTTCCTTTTTTATGTCCCATTGTAAAATGGGCCTTCATTCATTCATTCATTCATTCATTCATTTATTCATTCATTCAGAAATTACTTATCAATTACCTCTTCTATGTCAGGCACTCTTCTAAGCACTTGGGATAGAGCACTGAACAACAGAGACAAGCCCTACTCTAACATGGTGACAGGAGAGCAACAAAGTGTGCCTGTATAAGTGGTATATAAGTGATAAGTGCTCTTAAGGGAAATTAAAGCTGTCAAAGGAACTGGAGTCCCTGGCTATTTCTCAGGAGGTGTTCAGGGAAGGATTTTGTGATAAGGTGATATTCAATAGAAACCTCTAGGAGCTGAAGGAAAAAACGATGCAGACATCTGAAGGAAGGATGTTCACAGCAGAGGAGAAGTGAGAACATGCGCCCTGAGTTAGCAGCTTTAGGGAGCTAAAGTATAGGGAGGGGGCCAGTGTGGGTCATGATAATAATTACTATACAGGCTGTTGTGAGAATTCTGGGCAACATACATGAAACCCCTTGGTTTACTTAAAAGCACTTTGCAAAGATCAGCTATTATCATTGCTGTGATCCCTGAGAGTCCATCGGTGGGGTTGCCAAGTGACCCTGAGGGTGACCTTCATTTTTTTTGTCTGTATGAAAATGACGAGGAAACATCTGTGGGCTCAAAGCCCTAGAAATGGTACACAGAGGCCCAGAAATAGGATTATTTCCTTATCATGGAGCTGATAGTGATTCTATGTGTGCCTTCCCGATTGGTAACCCTGTTGGGGGTGGTGAGGACAGGTAGGATGGATGGGAGATCAGGATCGCTTTTGCTAGCCTCACCCCTTGCACCTGTGTGGTCCAGGGGGCCACAGGCCAGATGGGGCCCGGGGCACTCAGGTTGTCTCTCACTTGAGTGCACACCATCCTGAGAGAGAAATCACAGAGGGATTTACAGACAGTGACCCTGCCTGGCTGGGGCCTCTGACAGCCCAGGCTGTGGGCAACTAATCCCCCAGGAGGAAGCCTGCTCTCCCAAAGGATGAAACGGAAATATTTGAAATATAATTCAGACTCATCTTTTTCCAAGGCAGGTGGTGAAAAGGTCTAGTTTTTAGAAAAAGCTGAGAAAATGAAAATGCTGAAATGCTGCACATGGCATTGTGTTGGGAGTAGGGATTTCTTCTCTGCTGCTGGGGTTTGGGGGTGGAAGAAAGATCAAGGGAGGAGGCGCCGGAAGGCTCTCAGAGTCTAAAGCTGGCCTGTGCGCCTACTCATTAACATCTCTGGTTTAAGAGTGTGATTTCCCCCCCCCCCATACATTTTGTATCTCTAATCTGGTAATGACCAAGGCAAGGTCACAGATGAACCGTGTGTATTACACTCTTCTTTATGCTGAATAATCCACTTGTAGCTGAAGGCATTTCAGTCATTAATTTGATTATCCTGTTAGATGTTTTCTTTTTTCTCTAAATGAGTTTCTCTAAGCTGTCTTTCCCTGCTTTCTGATAGATAAATGAAATAGCTTCAGAACTGAAAGATTAATGTGTGTGCTTTATCACTGGAGTGGGGGAGCTTTCTCTTTTTAGACACATAATCACAAAAATAAAGGGGCTTTCTTCAGCCTTGCTGCTCCTCCAGGGCAGAGCCTCCTTTATAAAACCTGCACTTGGACATGTGTGTTCTGTAGTCCGGAGGGGCTGTCAGAGGAAAGGTAAAGGAAGGCTAAGCAAGATGAGCAACTCCAACTCAGGAGGAATGAAGCTGAAAGGAGGGCGAGATCAGCCTGTGCCCTCAGCTCCGTGGGAGCTGAGTCCGTCCTCAAAAGCTCGGGGAAGGAGTCCAAAACAGACAGAAACCAGGCATGTAGCCAAGTGCACAGTTAGAAGGACTCAGAGGAGCCATGGCCAGTCAGCCACTGGTGTGCAGGCAGCTTTCCCTGTCCTCAAGGTCAGAGCGAATGCCTACTTTACTTCTGCCTCCTCATGCTCAACATCTAATGCAAGGAACCCCACCGAATACAGAGGAGAAAGAGGACCAAACACATCCTTCTGGCTTTGAAATGCTTTCATAGTTTGTTCCTTTTATTTTCTTAAAGCCTCGGTGGCATGTTAATGTCATGGAATAGCAGGAGTCCCTTGTATTATAGGATAAATGTGCTGATGAAAAGTAATTGCAAAGCAAGTTTTTTCCTGAAGAGCTAAGGCCACCTATGAGAATTGCATCAAGCGGCATATTCATTCATTCATTCATTCATTCATTCATTCATTCATTCATTCATTTATTCAGGGAAGAGTGGTGGTGCCCATAAAATGTCAAGCCCTGAGCAAAGCATTGGACATGGGGCAGGTGTGGGACAAGTCCTGATCCCAGGCCTCCAGAATCATAATATAAATGATGGGAAACAGACATGAAACTATGCAACTAAATGACACATTATCTGAAGTGTTAAGAAAGAAACAGGATATTATGCTAGGGGTTATGATGGGCGGGTAAAGGACCAGGGGTCCAACTTTGAGTAGCCAAGGATAGCCTTCCTGAGGTTTCACCTGCGACCTGTGTGATGAAAAAGAGCCAGGCGTATCGTTCCAGGCCAGGAATGGAATGATTTCCATGCCAGCTATTCTGGGAAGATGGGAAAGCCTGCGTTTACACAGGGAGATTATGATTTATAGAGTCACAATGACTACGAGGAGCCTGCCACCCATATGCTTCTAAGGAGAACTTCTCTGGGCCCCCTTCCCACCCACCTCCTGCCTCCTGCCTCCTGAACTTCATGTTCCCTTTATCTGAATTATGTTTTCTCCCTAGCTCTTACCAATACCTGACATACTCCCTAATTTACTTACTTATCTGGCTCATTGCCTTTCTCCCCCACTAGAAAGTGAGCTCCCTATAACCTGCATTTTGTCAGTTTCATTCACGATGTGTCTGCAGTGCCTTGAAGAGTAGCTGGATCTTCAGTGAACACTGTTTTCACTGCTCTAAGCTATTTCCTTTCGCCCGTGGTGGGGAGTGTGGCACAGAAGGCAGATCAAGAATTTTGAAAACTGCCAGGTCTGGAATCATGTGCTATGCTTTTCAGGATTTAAATGTGAAAATGTGCATTAAAAAATGACTTCCATGCTGGTGTGTAATAAGGACTGAGTGAATATTCTCTTGTGAGATTTATCCACTTTGTGGAGACAGTAATATCTACTGATTCTCTGTTCCCTTGTTGGGTTCCCCTAGTCCCCTTCAGTGCCTCTCTCTGTCACATGCTGTATGTACCCAGCTCTAGCCCTGCCTCATGCCCAACCCAGTCCTATCTGTTTGTCGTTCGAGGCCCTCGGGATCCTTGACTTTGTTTTACAAGGGAACAGCTGCTAAGTCTGCAACAGATTCATGCTTTATTATGTACCTCTGATTAAGTTTAATTTATAGGCATAGTAAGAGATTAACAACAGAAACTAATAAAGTAGAACAAATGCAACATTATAATACTATATAGTAATAAAAATTATGTGAATGTGCTCTCTTCTTACTAGAGGGAAAGGGCAGTGGGAAGAGGTAGAAGAGGGTGAAGGGGTGAGAAACAGTAATGGAAGGGGACTTGACTTGGGGTGGTGAACACCCCATACAATATACAGATGTATTATTGAGTTGTACACCTGGAACCTATATAATTCTATTAATCAAATGTCACCCTAATAAATTCAA
This sequence comes from Murina feae, assembly GCA_004026665.1. NCBI lineage: Eukaryota > Metazoa > Chordata > Mammalia > Chiroptera > Vespertilionidae > Murina > Murina feae. The sequence goes on from PVJC01002658.1 coordinate 71,758, forward strand.
TAAAAATTGAATAAAATATTCTGTACTGTAGTCACACTTCTTCCTGTGATGATGTGAGACACAGTGCCTACATGATGAGTGGAAGTGAGGCGGGTGAGACAGGCATTGTGAGATAGCATTAAGCTACTGTAAGTATTATGTTAGCACTAGACCTGTGATACCTCAGCAGTCCATCTGATAACTGAGACAGTTACTACCCTGTTTCCCCCAAAATAAGGCAGTGTCTTATATTAATTTTTGCTCCCAAAGATGCGCTAGGTTTTATTTTCAGGGGATATTTTATTTTTCCATGAAGAAGAATACGGTACACATTTATTGTTGAACAAAAAAAAAAGGAAATTTATTACCCATGTCTCCACACAATGTGCCCGACTTCTGCCCCGCGTGACTCACTGTCTAATTGTGAGTCAGCCAGACTCTGTCAGGGCAGAGCGAACAGCAGACGGCAGCTTGTCCTGGTGGCGGTGCGGGTTCTCTGATTAAAAGAGACCTTGCACTTCCTGTCTGCTCCGGCTATCCTGCGGCCAACAGTGAGCTGCGCGGCAGTGCCTGCTGCTATGGCCCAAGTCCAGAGTTTACAGTAGCTTTGGGGGGCCTTATTATAGAGGAGGCCTTATGTTTGGGGGAGGCCTTATTACTGGGGGTCTTATTTTCGGGTGGTGCCTTATATTTCAGCAAGAGGCATGGTGTCTTACTTTCGAAGAAACAGGGTAAGTGGGCAGGTAGTGTATACAGTATGGATACACTGGAAAAAGGGATGATTCACATCCAGGAGAAGATGGAGGGGGACGGAGAGAGATTTTTATCATGCTACTCAGAATGACACACAATTTGAAACTTAAGAATTGTTTATTTCTGGAATTTTCCATTTAACATTTTCAGACTGCACTTGATTACAGGTGACTGAAACCAAGGTAAGTCAAGTTGTGGATGAAGGGGACTACTGGTGTACAGAAGAAGTGAGAAAGCAAGCCCTAGAGATCAGAGGCATAGAGAGAGGACATATTATAAAGAGGAAAGGGAGGGGAGAGGAGAAGAAAGGAGATAAGAGAATGAATGAAAGAACAAAGAATAGAGGCAGTGGTTAAACAAGCCTGTTAAATGTTGGCATATCTTATACCCATAGAACAGATGTTAATGCCAAGGTCTGTGAAAAGCCTAACAGAGTACTAACTCTACCTTAGAATACTATATCTAATGATACAAGCGATAATACAATAACATTTATTAAACACCTGCATATTCCTTTCAGTTGCAAGGAATTCCTACCATGCCAATGCTCAGATTTTTTTCAAATAGGTCTCATGTTACTCAGAGTAAAAACCAACAGCTTTATGGGATCCTCTCCCCAACCCCACATCTCAGTATGACCCACTTCCCAACCCCAACTCTGAAAGTATTTCCTCTCACTCTCTCCCTTGTTCCCCCATTTTGTTGACATTGGCCTTCTTTCTATTGTTCAAATGAACTGTTCTGCCTCAGGGGCTTTGCACTGGTCTTATTTTGCCTAGAACAGTCATCTCCTGAGTCCTTGTGATTTTCTCTCTGGTCTTCTTTCTTCACTTTCTAAGCAAAAGTTCCCAGTGGTAACCCACTCTAAAATGTCAACTCCCCACTGCCATTACTTCCTTCTGCTAAGCATCCTCTTCCCTTTGCTTTTGTTTTCTCTATACTACTTACCATCATCTATCATATAATATTCTTTTGTGTCAATTGGTTTTCTTTTTAACTCTATACTATGAATACAGGGACTATGTCAGCTTTCTTCTTGATTCATAGCAGATTCATGAGTGCTGTATCACAATAGCCATTGAAGGTGGGTACAAAAGAGAAATATTAACTTCTCTCAGGTAAGTACATTTTCTAGGGTCTAGATAGAAGGTAGTAAAACCAGATTTCAAACAGAGATCTGCCAGTGTAAAGGGACAATGCTCTTCACCACTGTCCTAAGTGGTTCTCGGGGAATTTCTGTGCTGTCAGGGCATGTGCCCCATAGGGTAGATTAGCACATACCTGGCTCATGGTGAGAGTTCAGTAAGCACTCAAGAAATTACTATTATCATAATTATTATGGAGTCTATTTACTACATATATACAGAGAAAGTTTTGGTTGAAATGTTATATGTTCCTAAGTTAATATTTTTAAAGAAAGAACATCTATCTAAATTTGGAGATGAGGCAAAACCATGACTGTATGTGCTTTCCCTGTCATACCAGAGCGTCATCTAACAAGCCCTCTAAGGATTGTCTGACTCTGCCAAACAATATAATCTTGTCTAGCTTAATATTTACCATTGATCACAGTCAAGACTCTATAAAGTTTATGTTAACATGTAGACAACTAGGAAGATGAAAATCACTACTGTCCAATAGACAGGCAAATGATTTCTAAGTTGAGAAGATAACCCCCAAATATCAGTGTTTTACTGCTCCCTAGACCATTATGCAGTTTGGAGTATATATCTTGAAATACTATTTCAGAAATCCTTTTGCCCATCCATCCATCCATCCATCCATCCATCCATCCATCTACCTATCTTCTACCCAGCTGTCAGTTTTTTTATATTCTCTTTTAAATCAGTTTTATTGTCTTGCTGATTCCTTCATCAGTGATTTTAATAAAAGTTTGATGCATGCCCCTCATGTATTTGTATGACAATAATTATGTCATGTATATATTACAATGGAATAGAATAGACCGATAATATGATATAATATGGACTCCTAGCAAGGAATTGGTGGTATCTACACTATTTAAATCCTACCAGCTGTCTAGTTCCTATGCTGCTAACCCTGTTGAAATCAACTGCTTATAATAAAGTTTACTGTACTTTTGCTTACCCAATATCAGAAAGGTAAATCATAGTGGTTAAGAACCTGGGTTCTGGGGTCAGGCTGCCTGGGTCCACGCTCTTGCTCTGCCGCACATTAGCTCGTGATTGTGATGGTTAATTTTATGTCAGCTTGACTGGGCCAGGAGATCCCCAGATATTTGGTGAAACACTATTTTGGGTATGTCTGTGAGGGTGTTTCTGGATGAGATTAAACATTTGAATCAGTAAGCTGACTAAAGCAGATTGCCCTCCCTAATGTAGGTGAGCCTCATCCAATCTGTCGAAGACCTGAGTAGAATAAAAGGCTAGCCCTATCCAGTCTGGATCAATGGATAGAACATCAGCCTGTGGACTGAAGGGTCAGGTTCGATTTCAGTCAAGGGCACATGCCCAGATTGCGGCTCAATTCCCCAGTGGGGGGCATGCAGGAGGCAGCCAATCAATGAATCATTGATGTTTCAATCTCTCTCTCCCCTCTGAAATTAATAAAAATATATTTTTTTAAAAAGCATAAAAGACTAGATAAGAATTCTTTCTCTCTGCCAGTCTTTGACCTAGAACATTGGTCTTTTTTGGCATTTGGGTTTAGACTCAGGCTGGAACTTATACCAATATCTCTTCTGTATCTGCAGCTTACTGACTGTAGATCTTGAACTTCTCACCCAAAATAATCATGTGAGCTAATTTCTTATAATAAATCTCTCTCTCTCTCTCTCTCTCTCTCTCTCTCTCTCTCTCTCTCTCTCTCTTTCTCAATGTGTGTGTGTGTGAGTGTGTCTATTTATTTAGATGTAGGCCTATCTATCTACCTGCCTACCTATCTATCCATTTGTTCTTCTGGAGAACTCAGACTAATACAATGATCTTGGACAAGTTCTTAACCATACCAAGAAAATGGTGCCATATTAGTACCTCGAGTCTCAGAAGGTATTTTGAGGAGCAAGTGAAGTGATGTATATAAAATGCTTAGCGTGGTATCTGGTACATGATGTTCAACAAATGTTATTTATTAATATTAATTAATAGTAATATTAGTTATGATTAGTACTTGATTTTCATTTTAGAAACTTAGTAAAGAAAATGGAACTTTACAAATCTATCAACAGTGTTTAATTTTAATATTCTCTCTGTAAGCCAGGGCAGTAATTAAACAACTTTCTTCCTGTTTTTCCTAGAAGCCTACCAACAAGTGTTTACACTGAAGGGTATTTTATATTTTAGAGAATCCTACAAATTAAAATAACCATGCTGAATGTATTTGAAAGGTGGCCTTTTATTTACTTTCTAACTTTCTACACTGTGTTACAGACAGAGATAACTTATTGTTTAGCACCGACAGTCCAGTCTGTACTTTTATTACCTTGTATGCTTTTGACCCTATTGATTTATGCTAAAAGTGCAACTTAGAGTGAGAGACCGCCTGTGATATTTGTACATTTCAGAGTGTGCAACTGTCTTTCCCAGCAACCATTGCATTCTGATTTCCTTTGCACATGAGAGTTGATGTGGAAAAGGCCACTAAACAGAGGTTGGCAGCCTCTCAGAAGTGCGTGGCCAAGTCTCTATGTATCGCTGTAACTTAGGGTTTTCTGTGCCAGGAAGAACCTTCTCCAAACCACTGCAGACCCAGAACTGCCAAGACAGAGTGAGACGACGGAAATTGAAATTATAATGACCTGGTAGCTTTTTCGTTGTTTTTTTCTTTCCTGAATAACAAGAACTTTGAAGAAATTGATGCACATTTTCTGCAATCCAGGCACGATGTTCATATTATGTGATGAGGTGATCAGTGGACAAGACTGGAGTTCTGAAACCTTTTGCAGCTTTTCGTGCAATGTGTTAATTTATGTAAGCACAGCTCTGGACATGCAGTGTGCATTCATTTAGTAGTCCACTCACTAAATCAATATTGAGCCCTGACTTTACATAGACAATGCTTACTTTTTTTGAAGAATAAGTAAGATAATGTATTTAAAGTTCCTAATATGGAGCCTGGCTCATAGTAAGTATTCAGTAATGAAAGCCATTAGTTTTAATCTTCTCTTTTAAAATGTTACAAAAGCAATGAGTGTACTAGTAAAGAACCATGCAGAAGGGTTGAAATAAAAAGCAATTACTGCTTTTGCTCTTCTCTCATATTATTCGGTTTTAATTAAAAAAAAACAAACCCAGTTCTTGTGATAATTGCTTGTATAACATTAAATAATACAGGTACCAGTGGCGATGCACTGCCACTGTACTCTCACAGGGAAATTCCCTGCTGGGCCCATCTACACTCACCTGGCTCTGGGGCAGTGTGTCCTCTAACCCTTTGCAGGGGATCTTACAAGTGTCCTTGATTGTTGAATGCTGGACCCACCATCCAGGGGACGAACTGATGTGAGAGAGTCCACAGCTGAGGACAGCTCATCTTCTGAATCCTTCTGCATGGATTTCCAGACCTCTGGGCTGGATGGTTTGCTTTTTGTCCCTCTAGGATGTCTTCCTTTCCTTCTCTTTCCTTTCCCTTCCCCTTCCCCTGACCCTTCCCTCTCCCCCTTTTTCATTTCCCTTCCTCTTCCTCCTTCCCTTTTCTCCTTTCCCTTCCCCTTCCCTCTCCCCCTTTCTCCT
>PVJC01002659.1:0-77128 GCA_004026665.1 Murina feae
GTCATTTGATTTTTGAAATATTTGCTAAGAAATTTGAATGGAGAAGAAAGCATGTTAATTATTTCTGAAAAAAAATCATACTATGGAAAAATTATTCTGGATCCTCATCCCACATAAAAAAATTAACTCAAAATGTATGACATACTTGAATAAAGGTGCCAGAACTATAGAATTTGTTGAAGAATATATAGGAAAATATTTTTAACACTTTTGATTAATTGAAGATTTTTTTAAAAAGATAATTAAAAGCATGAATTATGGAAGAAAAAGTTGATAATAAAAGAAAAAAATAGAAAAGATAAAAAATTAAAAAAATAGAATTAAATTAAAAAATTTAAATAAGTTGTAATTAAAATATTTCATTTTTGACAAATGGCAAGTCAAGCCAGTGATCTGATAAAAGACTTGTATCTAGAACATATAAATTACTACTACAACTGAATAACAAAAATTTACAGCTCAATAAAAAACATTTTCTAAAAATACATTATAACAACTACTTACATAGCATTTACATTAGGTATTAGGTATTATAAGTAATTTAAAAGTGACTTAAAGTATTGTATATGGGAGGATGAGGGTAAGTTATATGAAAATACTACATTATTTTATACTAGAGGCCCAGTGCATGAATTTTTGCACCACTGGAGTTCCTCTGCCTGGCCTGCAGGCCAGGCCAAAACCAGCTCTCTGACATCCCCTGAAGTGTCCTGGATTGTGAGAGGGCACAGGCTAGGCTGAGGGACCCCACTGGTACACTATCGAGGCCAGGGAGGGACCGCGGGAGAGCTCAAGAATGTGTCTGCCCTGCCTTGCTCAGTCCTGATTGGCTGGACCTCAGCAACAAGCTAACCTACTGGTCAGAGCATCTGTCCCCTGGTGGTCAGTACATGTCAAAGCAACTGGTTAACTGTCTGTTCCCTGGTGATCAAGTGCACATCATAGTGAGCAGTTGAGTGGCCTTAGCATATCATTAGCATATTATGCTTTGGTTGGTTGAACAGTCAACTGGTTGACACTTAGCATATTAAGCTTTTATTATATAGGATTATATAGGACAAGGGGCTAGAGCATCTGTGAATTTTGGCATCCAAGAGTGGGGGAGGGATCCTGGAACCAATCCCTGTGGATATTAAGGGACAACTGTATGTCAGTTTTTGTGTTGATAACATAATATGTGTTTGTCAAATAACATTGAAATGTATACTTAAAAATCAATGGAACAAAATATAATAATTTCTGACAATCTGTTACTGTTTGCTTATCTTTTTTATTCTACCTTTTATAGCTAAATCATTCCAAACCAGTACTGTCCAGCAGAAATTTCTAGAATAATAAAAATGCCTTATACTTGTGCCATCCAATATGATAAGCCACTAGCTATGTGTGGCTATTGAGCCCTTTACATATAGCTAGTATGGCTGAGTCACTTTGTTTAACCATTTTGATGCCAAGAATATTTTCAGTCAGGAGCAGTCTGTCATGAACTTGCAAGTAAATTATTAGGCTTTACATTTTTTATTTCTATGATATTTTACTATGGGTAGCAGTTTGTTTCTCAGTCTCCAATACTTACTCAAGAAGATAAGAGTTGTGATAAGAGATGCATTATATCATAGTTGATATAATGTTAGGGATGAGGTAATATTCAGAAAAGACCCATGGCTCAGCGATGAGATAAATCATCAGGGTTGGGGTAAAGGTTGAGGTGACAGTGAGGGGTGATGTGTTTTAAATTTGGAGACAGGTATTTTGAATTAGCTGAGTTAAATCATTTTTTCCTATATGGTTTAAAATGGCTGAGTAGGACAAGGCTACCTAGCCCATAGATAGGCCTTTGCATCCTTTGAACCATAGTCTAACCAGCTCATAAAGCTCCGGCAAACAGATTGGTGAACAGCAGAGTCCTGGTCCTGGGACCAAGAGGCAGGCTGTCTAATTTCTCAACTCTCTGAACTCGAACCACCCCTACTAATCATGAGTGATTTGGTACGCTGAAGGGGCCATTACTGATGGCTATTCTGATTAATGCTGTGTGGTGTGGCAGCAGTCCCAATCTCCTGTGACTTTCCATCTGGGTAAATAGCTGTCATCATTAGGAAATGGCTGCTTTGCTAGGCTATCAAATTACTAAGTAGTTACTATAATCTAGTGCTGATTTAACATGATTTGATCTAATAATTAGTTGTGATATTCCCATTTTCACTTCTAGATGAATAGCAATTTAAAGTGTCCTCTTTTTACCTTCTGTTTCCTCAGTGTTTGGTATTTGTGTATTCCCTCACAAACATAGTATATCATTTTTAAGAATAAAATAATGGAGTAGTTAATGGTTTCTATAATATAACTATCATGATGGTCTTTCAGAGTGGAAATATAATCCATAAAAGTCTTGTTTTTTTGTTTGTTTGTTTTGTTTTTGTTCTTAGTTACATAATTTCAGGGGTATAGTGGTCCTGTAATGAAGAAGTAAAATTTTATATTACATTTCAGCAAAGAGCTCAGACTGTTTTGTGTGATTAGAAACTCTAATAACACAACACTATTCAGAATGGGGGAGACTATTAGGGGTGGGATATATAAGCCAATTACCAAAATATTTATATTATATTATATTATATTATATTATATTATATTATATTATATTATGCTAGGGGTCTGGTGCACAAAATTTGTGCACTCGGGAGGTCTGATAATTATTCTGGAAACACTACACAATGGTGTGTTATTGCAGAACTCTCCTCAACTTAATGTTTAGTAATGTCACACTGGCAGCTCAAAACCAGTCACAGTGGAGTATTTATACTGGGGAAATTGCCAGGTGATGCAGGACAGGACTTCTTGAGAGTTCATTGTTAATTATTTATGAGCACAACACTGTATTAACTCCAGTTTTAAGATCCTGTATTTAATCCTCTTTGCTGGTATATTTGGTAACTTTTAAAAATAATTAAAGCCTATTCTAATTGTACATATCTATCTATCTCTGGGACATCCTTTATCCTCCAACTTCCCCTTACTATACATGGTAAGCTTTGACAATTTAATGTCCTTGTAACCCTTCTTTCTCTTTCTCTTCCAAAATATGAAACCTCCCATTTTCTTAGACTTCCCAGGAGTTATCACTCTTCTGGATTTGTTTCCTGCCCAGCTTGCTCACAGAACCCATGGTTATACTTCTTAGGTTAGTATCATTTCTCCTCTCATTTTGTTTTTAAATACCTTGTCTATGTTTTCATCTCTTCTCTAAAATTGTTTATCAAAATATTCTTTTCGCATGTTCTTTTTTAAAAAACGTGTTTATAGTTCACGGCAAACCATCTGAGCTTGCCATTTTGTACTTTGTTATGAAATTGTTCTACGCCAGTGCAAACCTAAATTCCTTAATGTTCCAAACACAAAGGTGCTCTTTTATTTATTTTTGCTAGGGTGTAAAATACAGCAAAAAAATTTCTTTGATAGAAAACCTTTTCAACTTTCTACTTGATATTTCATTTGGAACACAGAACAGCTCATTTATTTTTCTTTGCTAAAAGAATCCTATGGATCTTCTTAAAGCAGTTTACAATTTTATGCCTCGACACAAGTTGCAAACATTTATTGCTACCCACGTATATTATAGAAAGTTATTTGATTTTGCTTATACATTTTGAATATTAACTACATATGAAACACAGAAATGGTTTGTTTTCCCCACATTTCTTCTTTTAACTCACTGTCTGTGAAGGTTTTCCTGTTTCGCCATTTAGCCATCATACACTCTATTTTATACAGTCTTTTAGGTTTTTGTTATAGGTTAAATTTCTTGTGGCGTATCCATGTGTAGCTAGAAAGCCATTTTATCAGCTCTACTTACTAATTATGTTAACTATATGTCAAAGTATGTTAACTATACGTCTAGAATTTTATAAGCTCTTTATAGTTATTAGCATTAATTATTACAACAGGACTATGAGGTAGATACTATTATTAGCCCTGGTTTAAATACAGAGAAACTAAAGTGAGGAAAAGGTGAATTACTAACCCAAACACTGGCTAATGAAGGCAGAACTGAGACTTGAACTGAGGGTGTGTGACGCACGGCTGACGCTCTTCGCCACTGTTAAAGGCAGTTTCCGAAGGAAAAGTAGTCAGTGTAAATATTTTAGGAGAAAGTCCCTGAAATCATGGAAATTCCATATGTTTTGAAATTTCATGTTTTCTCCAAGCATGTCTGCTTCCTTTCTCTTACATAAAAACCCAAAAGCTTTGCTTTTAAAAGGAATGAATGCCAGACCACATGACTACCTTTATCATAAGCAATTTCCCTACTTTATTTTATGAATACCTATCCTTTTTCTTATTGAATAGTGCACACTTTAAATAGTAAGGAGTCTTATTATAAAATACTTACTGAATTGATTTTTTGAAACTGTGGGCTTATTTCATTGCTTTAGAAGCAGAAGAAATGTTTAGAGAAGATAATTGTCTTGGTAAGTGTAGCTTTAGAGTACATAGAATGCAACCCAAAGCCGTCTGTGAGAAGACATACCAGTGAATAATTATGATTAAAAGGTAATATAATGAAAGGGTTTAGAGATACCTGAAGGAGAATAGAGGTAGGAAGCTTGGCTATAAGTGAAATTAATCAATATTTATGCGATAGTGTGTTCTCTGAGACTTGATACTTTTATGTACTCCTGATCATATTTTTACCTGTTGATGTTCTATAATATTTAGACATATTTAGTAAATATTTTGAATGTCTTTTAAATATGTGTGCAATCCTATATAATAAAAGGGTAATATGCTAACAGCAGAATGACTGGGAATGACTGGTCACTATGACACACACTGACTACCAGGGGGCAGATGCTCAATGCAGGAGCTGCCCCTGGTGGTCAGTGCACTCCCACAGGGAGAGCTCTGCTCAGCCACAAGCCAGGCTGCCAGCTGCCAGTACAGTGGTGGTGGTGGGAGCCTCTCCTGCCTCCTTAGCAGTGCTAAGGATGTCTGACTGCAGCTTAGGCCTGTTCCCTGCTGGCAAGTAGACATACCCTGAGGGCTCCTGGGCTGTCAGAGGGATGTCTGACTGCCAGCTTAGGCCTGATCCCCTGGCAAGCAGGTGTAAGCCAGCAGGTGGACATCCCCAGAGGGGTCCCAGACTGTGAGAGGGCACAGGCCAGGCTGAGGCCGCCCCCCCACACGCACCAAGTGCACAAATTTTTGTGCACCGGGCCTCTAGTATCTCATATTTTCCTATCATTGAACTCTGTATTCCTCTAAGTAAAATGAGACCCAGCTGGAGAGGAGTTGTACACCACTCCATTAAGGATTGCATTTTTTATGTATGAGCAACCACAAAAATGTATAAACCGACTTCCTCTTTCTTTGTTAAGAAAAGCCAGAAAGCTTTGTGAATGCTTCTTACCTGTTTCTTTCTTACATAAAGCCAGCTGTTATTAACTTTCGTTGCTCTAGCCGAAGGGTGCTCTGACAAAGGAAAGTGGGATGACTGACTAAAAGTCATCAGTCCTGTTCCCCTAAATTAGTGCTTCACTTAGAAAAACTAGATTAGTATGAAATTTACATAATTATTTTATCACTTCAAAATCTTCCTTTGTGAATTATTGTGAGATAACAATATTAACACAAAGAGCTAGTTTCAACTATTTTGAAAATATTTTATAATGTAACCTTTTAATGTCCCTATAATCAATTTATGTGTCTTCTACTTTATCACATGTGAAATAAATATCTATTTCCTACTAGCAACAGGATATTTTTGTTTAATAAATAAATTTATTAAATTTAAGGATAGATAGAAATATCTCCCAAAAATCTTACAAAAAGATTTTTCTTTTTAATAATATACCCTTGGAAGTTATTTTCTTCTTTCCCTACTTTTGTACTTGTTAACAATAAATGACATAATGAGTGGGCTTAGTGCTCACCAGTGGGGCATGTCTACTACTGTCATTGAGGTTGCTTGGGAGACATCATACCTTTTCACCTCTGGGTAAAGGTTGTAGTTTATCTTTATCATCATAGAGAACAAGTTTTCCAAGTGTGTTACAGAAATTTCTCAGAGACCCTAAGAGGTCTTTGAGGTCATAATAATACTAAGATGCCATTTGCTTTTTTACTTTCATTCTCCTATGAGTATGCAATGGAGTTTTGCATGGGCCGCATGAAGTATGCTATTGTGTTAGTTTGACTGCAGAACACAGATAAGAGAATCCAGCTGTCTTTTATTAAGCCAGGCATTAAAGGTACTTGCAAAAATGTAAGACAATAACATTTTAAATATATTAATATGTAATGAGTTATTAACATTGACATATAGAGTTTATTATTGTGGCTTAAAGTGAATGAATGAATCAATATTTTCCTTTAATTTCTAATTTGGTAAATATCTATAGAGATGAACCACATTAAAAATATCATTCTTTTGGGTGGATTTCAGTGCAGATAATGGTCAAGTCCAAGACCCATACCATGCACAACCAATCCCCAAAATGGCACAGAAATAGCATCATAAAACCCTGATCACAAAGATATGAATCTCTTAAGAGAGAGGAGTTCAAGTTCCTGAGGAACATGCACTTTGCCAAGGCCATGAGGGCTCATGCCGAGGCTGTCAAGGCCCTCATAAAGCACAAGGAGCTCAAGCCCAAGGTCCTAAAGTGAGGCAGCCACGAGCTCGGTTGACTTGCCTCTATCCCTCCCCTCAAGCTTGGGAAACATGCCTGTGTCCACATCACCATGGGTTTCAGGCTCTGTCAGCCAAAGGCCAAGGCCGAAGCTCAGACTAAACTCCAGGCTGTAGCTGCAGCTCCAGCTCAGGCTCAGACTCTAGCTTAGGTTCCCATTGGTGCCCAGGTCCCCATAAAAGCTCCACAGTAGAGGCCTGTATCTGTTGACTTGAGGACAGAAGGACTGGTGTAACCCCTGGGCTGCTGTCTACATGGAGCTAGTGACCACCTGTGTTATTTGTACAAATAAACCTGAGGCAGGATCTACCAAAAAACAGTTTTTTTGTTCTCTTCATATAATAATGGATTCTCTCCTAAATCAGTGAGCCAACGAATCTCATAACCCATATAGCTTTGTTGTTCTAGTAGCTAAAACAGTAACTTAACCAATGGCCAAGATATCGCTTAGTGCTGCACTGATGGCCAACTAAGCATTTGAATACGTTTTATATGGTAAAATATCACATACAAGGGACAAGTTAGGTACAGAGAAAACTAGACAGTACATAAAATACTTCATGGTGATTAATCTACTCGACTGAATCTACATTATGAGACCAAAGATAATTTTTACTTTGATCATAACCACGAGAAGCATATCACAGTCATTCTTGGATATTTGTACTGATAGTCCCACAACATCTCCCTTGCTTTGCTGGCTTGGACAAAATTGAGTGACTTAGCAAATGGAGATTTCACTGCGGTTTGAGAACTGTGATAAAGCTGAGTTGGCTTATCTTGTCCACACTTCTCTCTACTTATTCCCTCTAGATCTTGACCTCTGGCTCTGCCAAACCTTGCCTACTTCCTGGTTTACAAACTTATATTGGATGTTTTGGAATATGAAATATTATTTCTCCTTCCAAGACAGTGTAAGTTTGTATAATGAAACCAACACACACAAGCTCTGTTTACATATTCAAATGAGAGGACTTAATTTTTAAAATATTAGTTCAAAGGGGATTAGATTGTTATCTTTAGTCTATCAGTAGAGTTTTCTGAGAACTAGATGGAAATGGAAGATTTTAAAAGATCATGCTTGAGAATATCATATGAATCTGATGAGAAGACAGCAAATTTTAAATTTCTGAGGAAGAAAAACAACAATTTTTTTTCTACTTAGTTATGAGAAAAATTTCTAAAGGACGATACAATTATATAATGAAAATGATTCTCAAATCAAGAGAGTAATCAGAGATCATACACTTCTTTAAAGCTGTGGACCTAAGAGATTGCTTAAAGTGGTTACTTTGAAATAGTAATAATCAATTGTATTCACCTTTATGGAGAAAAGTATTCTTTAAGGCATTTGTAAGCTTGGTGTCAGAATAAGAAAGGTCAGTGGTTGACAAATTTATAAAGTAGTATTACATACATCACATAGTTTTTACAAAAAAAAACACACCAAAAAACAAAAACCACAAAACCCACAAAAACCAAAAAAAGACACCTGTTTGGCTACTTTTGATGTGGAAAAAAATCTTTGATTCTCTCTGGCACTGGTTTTTATTTTCAAAAGGGTATTGCCTGGGTGAAATTCTTAAACTTCTTCTTTCTCACTTTATTCTTTGAAATGGTGCTTTACATGTTAAAAGTGATTCCGTACCATTATATGCCGCTGCTGCCTTGTCTGACCCTAAGCAAAGAGCCCACTAGCCTAATCCTGGTTGCCTGACCCAGAGAAGCTTTGAAATAATAAGTGTATGTTATTCTGACCCTTTAAGTTCGTGGTAATCTGTCATGTAGCAATAGCTCTAGGGGTTTCTGATCATATTTAAAAAGAGAGAAAGGAAAGAGAGTAAAAATAATGAACTTTGGCTGATGAGATTAAGTCAGTATAAAATGCATAAAACTTGTACATAAAATTCATACTGTTGAAACTAGGTCAACTGACCTGGGTGAGTGTGGGAAAAGTACATATTCAGTGGGTGTATTGCTGTCATTAAGAAAAAATGCACTTCTTATCAATTAAGACTTTATTTTAAAGAGAATATCTATATTCAGCTTATTTAGAAATGAATAACTTTGATTAGAAGTGGAGATGATAGAGATTTTATTCTTCAGTGAAAACAAAATTTGGTATGCACAACTGCTATGAAGGAGGAATCGGGTTGCTTTAAAGCTACTGATAAATATTTATGGAAATAATCTAGGCAGATAATAAATAAAATAACCAGTTTGGGTATGTAAGCTTTTTCTCTTGATTTTAGAAGGGATTATTTTACTAATGTGTTTAGAATTTTTTTTAAAAAACGTGAACTACAGTTAAACAAGTAAACTACAAAGTTGCTAAGTACTGGAATTAAAAACTGTGTTGAAACTCTCTTGTGCTCTGAAGATGATCCAGACCCTCAACAATGTGGCTCTTTCTAGGAGGCTTGGTGTTCTGTCCACAGTCAACAGCTGCAGTCTGTTTTTGGTTTTAACAAATATAGATTTTTAAAGTTCTTATTTAATTGCCCAGTTGGATTTTCTTTCTTTTTAACTTCCAAGGTGTGTACCTGAGGTTCCTTAAAGTCCCCCATAGGTTCAGCCCATGACTGCCTGTGAAAAAGACATTAGTAAATATTGTAAGACTTTGATAAGCATGGCCCTGGGCTGCTGCTCTCCTTTTGACATTGTGCCCTAACTTCAGAAGGCTCTGAAGTCCTTGCTCCACTTTTACTAGAAGAGTAATCTTAGGGGGATTCTTAGAAACTCCAAGCTTTCCATTATTATATTTTCCTGCTTTCCAAAATTGAGTGAGACACTCCATGTAAAGTACCCAGGACTAGAATATTCCATGCAGTCAATACTCATCTATCTATATAAAAGCCTAAGTGACCATCGCACCTGAATAGATGATTGAACAGGCTGTGTGGGGTGACCAGGCTGGCAGAAGGGTTAGTGAGGGGCAACCAAACAACTGAGCAGCAAGCTGCATAGGGTGACCAGGCTAGAAGGGGCGGGGGGGGCAGTTGGAGGTGATCAGGCTGACAGGGGACAGTTAGGAGCAATCAGGCAGGCAGGCAGAGTGGTTAGCCAATCAGGCAGGCAGGCAGGCTAGCAGTTAGAAGCCAGCAGGGAGTGGGCCTAAACCAGTAGTCAGACATCCCCCAAGGGGTCCCAGATTGTGAGAGGGTGCAGGTTGGGTTGAGTGACCCTCCCCACCACGTGCACAGATTTTGTGCTCTGAGCTTCTAGTTGGTAATAATAGTGGTATTCCAACAGCTAGGTACTATTGCCACATTTTCTAAGGCCAAAACTAATTCTCAGTGTTGTCTCTTTTTGCCTTGGTTCCCTGGCTATATGTTGTGATTGGTGGAGCATCCTGCTTCCTGACATTTTGCTATTGAGTCTTCCTTAGACTGTCTGTCTTTCCTTTGATTGTGTTCAGTCTCAATTTCTTACCATGGGCCTATGAATATGTCTACTTAGGGGTTTCTCTGGCATCTTCAGTACTTATATTCTATCCTCAATATTGTTCCTAATTGACCTAGTGTAATAGATAATTTATTGGATTGGATGTCAAATATCTTCAGTTTTGAAACTGTCTATGCCACCAATAAACTGCCTGCTTTTATTTATTTATTTTTATTTTATTTTTATTTTTTAAATTTTGTTTTATTGCTTAAAGTATTACAAAGATTATTGCATATGTATGCTTCCCCCCCCCTCCCCCGACCTTCCCCCGGCCTCTTCTACCCTCCAGTGTCTTGTGTCCACTGATTATGCTTATATGCATGCATACAAGTCCTTCAGTTGATCTCTTAACCGCCCCCCAACCCTCCCCCACCTTCCAGCTGTAGTTCAACAGTCTGTTCAGTGCTGTTCTGCCTCTGTATCTATTTATGTTCATCAGTTTATAAAGGTCTTTATTATTCATAAATAAGTGAGATCATATGGTTTTTTTCCTTCATTGACTGGCTTATTTCACTTAGCAGAATGCTCTCCACATCCATCCATGCTGCTGAAAATGGTAAGAATTCCTTCTTTTTTACAGCAGCATAGTATTCCATTATGTAGCTATACCACTGTTTTCTAATCCATTCATCTATTGATGGGCACTTAGGCTGTTTCCAAATCTTAGCTATGGTGAATTGTGCTGTTATGAACATAGGGATGCATATATCCTTTCTGACTGGTGTTTCTGGCTTCTTGGGATATATTCCCAGAAGTGGGATCACAGGGTCAAATGGCAGTTCCATGTTTAATTTTTTGAGAAAACTCCATACTATCTTCATAGTGGCTGCACCAGTCTGCATTCCCACCAGCATTGCACAAGGGTTCCTTTTTCTCCACATCCTCTCCAGCACTTGTCATTTGTTGATTTGTTGATGATAGCCATTCTGACAGGTGTGAGATGGTACCTCATTGTTGTTTTGATTTGCATCTCTCAGATGATTAGTGACTTTGAGCATAAACTGCCTGTTTTTAAATGAATGATTCTCAGTCTGGGCTAGACACTAGAATTATTTATGGAGCTTGCCAAATAGTAAAAATTTAGAAACCATTAACCCAGAAATTTTAATAACTATGTAATATGCCCAGGATTATGAGTTTTTATTGTTGTTTGTTTTAAAATATATTTATAGGAGATACTGATTCTTAGCCAGGGATCAAAATAACTTTCTCATTTACTTAAAATTCATTCAGACTCCCACGTTCTTTCCAGAGAAATACGGAACTCCTGTGTGACCAGAGAGATGCTGACAATGATTATATATATCATCAGAGAGAGATGACAGGGAACCCACCACCATTTGTTCACATAGGAAAGTGATTCTTCTCGAGTGCCTCAGGACCTCAGGTTTTACAGGAGTGTAACCTGCCCAGGAACTGCCAACATTTGTTTCTCCTCTGGCAGTGGCAGCCTGCAGGATCCACAGCTCTGTGAAAACAGCTGAACTCCACATGCTGCAAGAACAGATTTTCTTTGAATTGACTCCTTTAACTTGACCAAACAGATTTTGGGTGACAATTGTTGTGTTTTCTTTTCTTTCCTATAATCACTAAATTTTCTCATTCCCCTTTAGGCAGTGAGTTCCTTTTTTTTGAGGGGGGTCGTGAAGGAACAGTGCTTATACTTTCAAATGAGATTATTCAGTCTCACTTTTGTTGACTCTTCTCAAAATCCTTTTGAGAAGGAAATGGTGGCATTGAAAGTCTGCTTCCACTTCATCAACCACAGGTTACACAATCCTAAAAAGGCCTTTTGAAATGCAGCTACGTCTTGGGGCAGCTGATTTCTGTATTTTGGTGTATTCTGAGAATGAGAAAAAAAGGTATTATTCAAGGTACTCATTTCAGAAATGCCAGAAAACAAATGCTTCTCATACCCTTATTTTCAAGCTTTGTCTTTTGTGAACTGGTGAAGGAAAGCTGACAAGCAGAGCTCTGAATGCAAAGAGAGAATATCCTGAGTCTTCCACACAGACTGTTATTGCCACTAGAGAAAGAATTCTGACCAGAGGCAAAACCAAAAAAAGTCCTTTCTCACCCTGAATCATAAAATTTTTCCTGTATTCCTTTTTTAAAGACTATCATCAAAGGTTTTATATGAGAAAAATCAGTGGACATCTGTGCAATTCTCCTCTCCATAGTACTAGATAAATTTAGTTCTTTAAATTGTGCCAGTGTTTTTCTCACCTGTCACTAAATGTTGTTTAAATACTTCCAGTGGATGAGGAAACTTCACCTAAGAATTCTATTATGCTGTACTATTTGAAAGGAAACAAACAAACAAAAAAATAGAATGAAGAGAAACTAACAGTGTTTTAACTTAACCTCTGATAAAAGCAGTGCCAGGCAACCATACACCATGGGAGGTGTATGTATCCAGAATGATTTCACATCCATCAATTTTATATCGTGTCCCCACCAATCTAGCACAGGCACCAAGACTCTACGTTTAATAGTCAGAGAGACCTGAGTTCAAATCATGCTTTGTAAATTCCTAGCTGTCTGACGGTGGGCAAGTTAACTTGTCTCCTGGTCCCTATGTCTACATGTGTTAAAATAGTTAAAATATATACCTGAGGGAGTTGCTGTGGGGCTGAAATTACATAAGGCATGAAAACAGCATGACACTGTTCCAGGACCGGTAAAAACTATAGCTTATTATCCTAAGCTGTATTTAAATAAAACAAAAATTAACTATGATACATTAGCAGCCACTAATTTAGAAATATTTTCTTTGGATTGAGTGGAATTATTTAAATCAAAATTTTCCTACTTAAAGAAAATATCAGTGTGCCATTCACCCAACAAATATTTATAACATACCTACTAATTATTATTTAATTTCAATGAATTTTATGGAGTTTACTTATATTTCCAAAATTGGTGTCTTTGAGGACAGGGATTGCATCAAACATGAACACATCTTTTTAAACCCTATCATTAGAATAGTAAACATAACCCAGCTGGTGTGGTTCAGTGGTGGAGCATTGACCCATGAACTAAAAGGTCACTGGTTCGATTGATTCTCAGTCAGGGCATATGCCAGGGTTGTGAGCTCAATTCCCAGCAGATGGTGTGTAGGAGGCAGCTGATCAATAATGTTTCTCTCTCATCAGTGTTTCTTTCTATCCTTCTCACTTCCATTCTCTCCTAAGATCAATTTTAAAAATTAAAAAAAGGGATAGAAAACAGAACACATACCCCAAATATATTTGTTGAGCAGTGAATCAATGATTCAATGTAGTGTTAGCCTCTGGCCAATAGATTAGATAGTGAAGTTTTTAAATTGTGAAAACAATTTTTGGAAGTATCTTTTTTGAGACAATATTTACAAATGACAATCATGAGGTAATGGCTTTTACTGGAAGTGAAAATATGAAGTATTCCATATGCCATGTAGCACACTGTAAATGTAATAGAAACATCTCCAAGAGAACTTTGCCAGAGTTGCTTTGTCCTCTGTTTTGTATGTCTTTACTTAGTTCTTCAGTTTAGTTACTGCTTTCATAACAAATAATTTTGAACATAGTTATCTAGATTTGTCTAATAATATGATTTTACTCTTCCAAAGCCAGCTTTTGGAATAGAAAGGCACAAACCACCTTCATTTATCTTATTGGAAACATCAAGGTTTTCAAATTATGTTTAGATACGGCATATTTTCTAGTCTTTCCTCTGAAACATTTTCTTTGTTCAAATCATAATACTTATAATGCACTTAGCTTATCCCTTGATAGCAATTCCTCATCATTTTCTTGTGTAGTAAGTACATACTAGTTCTTTTTAATATATCATGAGGGTTACATCTCCCAATTACCAGTGTTTTGAAATGATATATCATATCCTGAGAGTCTAAAGTATTTCAGTATCTATTTCTGCTTAAAAAGGCCCCATGAGGCTCAAGATCCTCTATAAATATTCTTCCTGAATAGAAGCACGCACACCTACATGCAACATTTTCTTTGTTCTGATCATAATACTTATAATGCACTTAGCTTATCCCTTGATAGCCATTCCTCATTATTTTCTTGTTTAGTAAGTACATACTAGTTCTCCTATATTTCTTCTATCTATCTATCTATCTATCTATCTATCTATCTATCATCTATCATCATCTAATTTTTCCCCAAAAGGAAAAAAGCTATCATAAAAATGAAAATTTCCCAAATGTGTCATTAAAATTTAAGAGGCCACTCAAGAAAGTCTCAGAAGAATGAATGATTATTGTTCAAGGGAGTGTATTCCTCCGATGCAGCAATAATCTACCAATCTGCCTTCCAACTCTAATTGTTTGTTTGGATTTTATTTCTCTCTGTAAATGAGGTAATGAGATTTAGAGATTGAAGGGCAGAAATTTAATTGACACTGTAATAAACAGATGTCTAAGGTAAGGTTTTTTTACAAAATGATGCCACTACTCTGGAAATTTCAACTAAATTTAGAATGAATATAAATGGTTACCTTTTGCAATATCGATGAAATGTAGTGCCCTCTGAGAATTTCTTTCAATCAGTATTAAGCAAAAGATTCTTTTATAAGAAGTGGAGATTAGCAGTTACGTTTTGTGATTTCCCAATAGTGCTTTAACATTTCTCTAGTGGGCTAGATGATGTGTCTGCACACTTCAGTGCAAATTCACACAATGTGACACAAACTGGCTGTGTTTTGTTAGGGCAGAATAGGGCAGGTATTTCTACAGGTAAAATACATTTTGCTTTAATACCTGCACCATTTTGAAGCAGAAATACTGCCTTTTTTTGTTTGTTTGTTTGTTTTTTGTGATAGTGCTACTCTAATTCAGGTAATATATTTATTTGGTTATATTTTTTATTTCCAGTTATTTGTAACTTCCTCTGAATAATATTAAAAAGTAATATGTTTATATTGCTATGGTTCAAAATGTGACCACAAAGGATGTCATGAAAACTCTGCCCAATTAAAAAAGTACCATACTCCAATATGTGGTACAATGCCCTTGACACAGTATTACATTGCAGGTTCTTGAGATTTATTAATAAGCGATTTGAGCTACAGGAATAACTTTGTTGGTGAAGAGAACAAACTGGCTAATTTATATGATTTTTATAGTTTGATCTAAATTTCTTCACATTATTTTTCTTGGTCTTAGTATTTCACTAGACTTTTCAAATAGCCCATATAATAAAACCCTAATATGCAAATCAACTGAACAGTGGAATGACTGGTTGCAATGACACACACTAACCACCAGGGGGCAGACACTCAACACAGGAGCTGCCCCCTGGTGGTCAGTGCGCTCCTACAATGGGAGCACCACTCAGCCAGAAGCTGGGCTCATGGCTGGAGAGCACAGTGACAGCCGTGGTGGGAGCCTCTCCTGCCTCTACAACAGGCAGACATCCCCTGAGGGATCCCAAACTGCGAGAGGAAGCAGGCTGAGCTGAGGGACACCCACCCCCTGCCATGTGCATGAATGTCATGCACCAGGTCTCTCTCTCTCTATATGTATATAAAATATAGTTAGATATTATATATTAATATATTATTTATTATTTTAATATTATTACATTAAGTTTAGTGGGTTTTTTTCCAAATCATCTGATTATTTAAACAGAATTTTACTTTAGGGGCCAAGAGATTTAAAAAGAAGCATGGGCCCGGCCGGTTTGGCTCAGTGAATAGAGCATTGGCCTGCAGACTGAAGGGACCCAGGTTTGATTCCGGTCAAGGGCATGTACCTTGGTTGTGGGCATATCCCCAGTAGGGGATGTCTAGGAGGTAGCTGATCAATGTTTCTCTCTCATCGATGTTTCTAACTCTCTATCTCTCTCCCTTCCTCTCTCTAAAAAACCAATAAAATATATTTAAAAAAATAAAAAGAAGCATGGCTAAGTGTATCTTATTTGTAATCATTCAGTCACATGCATCATTTAAGTTTTGTTCTTATGGACCATATATTTTTTTCTATGATAGCAGGTCCTCTAATTTTAGAGCCAGATGGCACTTTATCTTTGGCTTCACTAGAGCATTTTTTACTTTGAAAAAGCATTTTAAATGATTAAATGATGTATGTCATTGTCTCATTGTACTTCAGGTTTTCACGTCCATCCAGTCTGTAACCGTGGCTCATCTGTGAATTTGGCCAGCCCTGTTCACCAGAGCTCTGATGAAGGGTGTTGATGATAGCAGCAGGAATGGCAAGAAAACCATTTGCACTGACCATAATCTTTCCCACATTAACATGACTTCCAGATACTCAGAATTATTTGGTTTTTTTTCAGAGGACTCTGTACACAAAACCATAATTGGTTACATTGTAAATTATGGTAGACACTTTAGATAGTGATTTTACTTCTAGACAAAAATGCATAACCAACAAAGCTATTGCTTGCTGCCTTGCAATCAGATATTTACCTTCTCTTTAGAGAAAATATTAGTAAAGTAGACAAAATCTTCAAATTTAATCAGTTTAAATATTTTAGCTGTAGGCACTGCCAAAATTGTAAGGTAGAGTTGAATGACTCTACAAAGTTGTATTGTAACTCCTTGATTATAATTGTTTAAACACTTCAATGAGAATTTAATTTAATTAATCCTATCCAATAAAAGAGTAATATGCAAATTAACCCTCACTCCATGACAAAGATGGCAGCAGCACCCATAGCGGCTGGGAGGATGCTGGCAGCGTCACCCTAGCAATGTGAGCTCAGCAGGCAAGGGGGGCCACAGGCAGCACCCAGCAGGGCCTGCTTGCCTGTCCCCATGATGTGGAGCAGACAGGATCCACAGAGAGCAGAGAACCATGGGGAGTGGGCCCAAGCTGTCAGTAGCACATCCCCTGAGGGCTCCCAAATTGGAGAGGGTGCAGGTTGGGCTGAGGGACCTCCCGGCCTGCCCTCCACCCCCCTGTGCATGAATTTCATGCACCAGGCCTCTAGTTTAATATAAATAGAGATATTCTGTGTCTCTCCTCTTAAAAGTCCCCTGCTACTATTTATGACAATATTATGTGTATATACGTTTGTTAGGATCCATAGAATTTCCAGTGAGTAAATATGGCTGAAATAATCATTGCAAAGGGAATTCTATTTCTTTTTTTTGCCTTTTTTTTTTTTTTTTTGTAATCCAGAAAATTTATCATTGTTTCTCCAATAGACATTATTTGGCATTCATCTAATCAGAATTCCCCATTCGGCTTTATTATGTTAAAATAACAAATTACCTCATGCATAAAGCTGGCACAATAGCACTTATGTTTAGTTATAATTTGTTAAAAAGGCTCCTTATTGTTTTCCTGATGTTTTATTATGTGCATGTGGGATACTGTTGGTTTGAACAACAATGAAAAACCAATATCACACTCCAGGATCTTGCTGCCTCTAGGAAGGTTAACAATAGATAAAACACATTTATTCTTGGCAGGCTTTGAAAAGTACCTTGGATAGTTACTGTAGCATTATGTACTGTAAGCTTCAATGAAAACTAGAGACTAAGGTGTGATTTTCATAGGCTTATTGTATTCATAATGTATTGTATGTTATTAAAATAGCAAAGCTTTTTATGATGATATTTGTGAGATCTTTAACATGATTATATAACAGGGAGAAGAGTCAGTACAGTTACAAGAGAGGTGTAGCTTGCTGACATGCTTACTAGATAAAATCTAGGATCCTGAGAATTAATTGGGAAACTGAATTTTAGCAAGACCTATTGTGCTGCTGTGTAGCACAGTTTTCTGGACAGTTCCCTGCACAGGCAAGCCTTGCAAGTTAACTGCACCTGCTTTCCTGATGGTTATCCAATCAAACACCCCGGGTTGGCGCCTTCCACTGTAAACGGCTCTGCAGCTCACCACCAGAACTGTCACTTTTTCTGTACAGTGGCCTACTTGATCCCTGTTACAGAGCAGTTCTCTGGCATAGAAATGGCCTTCTCAGCTTCTCCTTGTAACAAAGGCATAGAGAGGAGGACACGGATTGGCAAAATAGAAGGGAAAAAAGATTATTTCTGTGTATCTGCCAAGAAGAAACCTCCAAAGGAGTATGTTAGCAGTGAACATAATCTTTGAGAGTAGTTACAGGATGGTAAAGAGAGGATGCATTTTAGTGGTGAAGGGGATTATTTTTAGAGTGTAGGAAGTTGATACAAACTATGTTCTACTTGCTTTTGTGTGATGCATAGTTTATTTCAAAGGTTAGCTAAGGTAGGATGGGCACTAATGTCTGCTGGGTGTCTATAATATACCAAACATTGTAGTAGGCATGAATATACACTTTTAGTAATGTTCTTAACAGCAATGCTCGGAAGGCATTTTCATCCCATTTACCAATGAGAATATCTACCTCTATCAACATGCACTGGTCTCTGAAATAGTGGGGAATCATGCATCTTTACCCTATTCTGAATGGCAGGGCCCGAATGGTCAGGTCCCTATTCATAAGGCTTCAGAGTGAGAGTAAGTAAGAGTCTAAAGACAGTTGAGTGAGTGTACAGAGCCCTGTCCTCTACTGGAATGTCGATGTTATATTTTCTGATCTTGAGGGGATTTGCATTTAATAGTGAGGTAAAAGATAAAAATGATAAAAGAAATCATGATGAAATAGATATGTCCAGTAATTGTTTCTAATGCTCTATAATTTATATAGCTTTTTTATAAAATTATCACAATTGAAACTATAAAAATTATGTGAAAATATTATTTTTAGCCTTATTTATTTATTTATTTATTTAGCCTTATTATTTTATGAGTGATGACATTCAAGATTGGACAATTTTGATGACTTGCCTTCTAATAGGTAAGAAGTATTGAAACTGGAACTCCAGCCCAGCTCTTCTCAATCCAAATTGTGTAATTTTTTTACTGTATGATATTGGACATAGTTGAAATAACATGAGCAATGATAATTAGTATTTTCAGAATGTTTTTGTTGTGCAATATTTAGGTATAAAATCAGTTAATTCTCACAACATTTGGGAGGAAGTTCTTCAAAATTTTAAATATGACAAACCTGAGGAATAGAAATTTAATGATACCATAGAGTTAGTAAGTAGCAAAAACATGATTCATTTCAGATAATGTGGTGCCTGAGCCCATACCTTAAACAACCATGTTATACAACTCTATGTTACACTGGTTCAGAAGACTTGTCTAAAAACCCTACCTCAAACAAGAAAAGAAATGTGTCCATCACACTAAATTACCTTGCATCCCTTTGTAGTTCATCTGCTCTTTTTTACTCTAGCTGTAGACAACCAGTAATCTGATTTCTGTCCTCACAGTTAACTGTTGAAAAGTGTCATTTAAATGGATTTGTAGGTATGTAGATTTTTGTGTCTGGCTTCTTTCACTTAGCACAATACTTGTGTTGTGCTTGCCAGTACTTTGTTTTTATTGCTGAGTAATATTCCATTGTGTGAATGTACCATAATTTGTTTATCCATTCACTAGTTAATGGAAATTTTGGTTGCTTCAAGTTTTTGGTGATAATGAATGAAGCTGCTAAAAGAATTCACATAGATTTTTTTACATGAATATGTTTTCACTTTTCTGGGGTTAATACCCAAGGATGAGCTAAATATTGGGTCATATGGTAAATGCATGTTTAACTTTATGAAAACGGCCAAACAGTTTTCTAGACAGATCACATTATTACATTCCCATCAAGAATGTTTGTGTTCTAGTTGTTCTGACTCCTTTCCAGCACTTAGCATTATCAAGGTTTCTTTTTTTCTTATTCTAATGGGCATGCAGTGATATCTCATTAAGTTTTAATGACTAAGAATTTTGAGTACCTTTTGTGTACTTATTTGCACTTCATTTGTCTTATTTGGGGAGTGTTTCAATTCTTTGTCATTTCTTATTAAGTTGCTTTGGTTTTTGTTTTTCGAACTTTATGAATTTTTTAAATATGTTCTTAGCATTAGTCATTTTCATGTTTTGCAAGTATTTTCTTCCAATGTGGGGTTTTCTTTCCACTTAATAATAGCATCTTTTGAAGAATGAAAATATCAATATTGATGAAGTCCAATTATTTTTTTATTGATTAGTTTTTTTTATTCTTTCAAAGAAAATTTTGCTGAAACAAAATTCACAATTTATTTTTCAAAAAGTTTTATATATGCGAAATATGTCCCCAAACCCCTCATCTATGACTGAAACCACCTAATATTGCTGAATCCTATATATACTATGTTTTTTCTATGCATACATACCTACCTACATAATACCTTTTCATTTGAAAGAATTACTTTATTGTTTCTCTTTGACATATACAAATTGGCAGCATCACTATTTTTAAGTTTTGGGGACATTATTAAGTAAAATAAGGGTTACTTGAACATAAAAACTGTGATACCTCAACAGTTGATGTGATAACATAAATGGCTACTAAGTGATTAATGGGAAGATAGTGTATACAGCATGAATACACCAGTGATCCAGATTCTGTGTGGGACAGAGAAGAATGGAGCAAAATTTCATCACATTTCTGAAAACAGCTCATCATTTATAATTTATGAATTATTTTATTTCCAGAATTTTTTATTTAATATTATCAGATCATGGTTCACCATCAGTAAATGAAACTATGGAAAGCAAAACCATGAATAAAGGGGGATGACTGTAGTTTTGGTTTTACAATTATGTCTATCACCAAATTTTTGGTATGTGGTGGGAGATGTGAGTAATGAGAAGAATTTTGAAGTGCAAAACCTATTCTGTTGAATACTTGGATCTTGTTATAAATTATTTGTGTAAAACAAAAAAAACTAACACATTGTACATTCAACTCTATGGAAGCAACTTGAAATTAATTAGCCTACCCTATTGGTGATCCACTGGAATTTTTTGAATGTTGGTGTGGAGCATTTCCTTTGACATATATAAAAAAGCAATATCATTTCATTAATCATACATTTAGCAAAGTCCTAACCAGCTTATGTATACTTTCAAAATTATTTCCTTAGTTACCTTCAAGTTGATTTTGACTCTAAATTAATTTTACTTTACTCTGGAGGTTTCAAAAATATAGGTCTAAGAAAGAATATATCTGAGTTAATCCTATCAATGGCACCCTAATTTGTGTTTGAGTGGTATGTTAAACTTTCAGTTTTTGTTGACATACAAAATGAAGATGTTTAAAAGAAGAAATAAAATATTGTATTTAACATGTTAAATATGTATTTAACATGTCTTAAAGAGTATAAAATGCTCTAATGATGATGATGATGATGACAGTGATGATATTCTTGTTTAACCTCCAATTATGTTAAGTCATTCCAAGCATGTCTGCTAGAATAATCTTGCAGGTTGAAGCTTTAAGCCACTCCATAATTCACTGCTTTCTAATAAGTATCCAGTTCTCAACAGATGTCCACTAACTATAGCCATCTGGTCTCTCTCCTGCTCTACACTATTAAGCTTGCTGTATCCATACCTCAATACTTCTTTTTTTCTCCTTTAGTTTCTTGATATGCTCAGGCAGTTGTCACTCCTTAATTATACTGTGAGCTTCCTGAGGCAATCAAAATGTAAGAACATGTGGTATGCCACATAGCAGAGCTTTGAAAATTTCTTATGGAGGTCTAGAGAGTGAAAGTTTTACTATAATTAATGAAGTGGAGGACTAGTAATTCACTTTGGGAAAGATTTACTGATATTTTCAACCTCTTGACCACTTTATAATTTTTGTGTGTATTTGCTTCCAGATGTATAGATATGTGGCTTAATGATTGTGTTTTAGAAATGCTTTGAAAGAAGTATCTGAAATACTCAAGTAGTATATACGTGCAAAGTACTACTGCCTTTCTATTTTTTAAATATATTTTATTGATTTTTTTAGAGAGGAAGAGAGAGGAATAGAGAGTTAGAAACATCGATGAGAGAGAAACATCAATCAGCTGCCTCCTGCATACCCGCAACTGAGGATGTGCCCGCAGCCAAGGTGCATGCCCTTGACCGGAATCGAACCTGGGACCCTTGAGTCTGCAGGCCAACGCTCTATCCTCTGAGCCAAACCAGTCAGGTTTGCCTTTCTATTTATTGCGTTTTAGGTTTTGCACAACTTGAGAAAATGTGTGTCTTTTCTAGACATTTTATCCTAACCTAATTTTGCTTCTCTATATCCTGATTTGATTGATATTGAAAGACAAAACAAAACACTTCCATTTCAACAATGATTCTTTGAAGATAACAGACTAGAAGAAATAGAACAGTAGTTTATCAGAAAGTGTTGTATTCCCAGTTGAGAAACAATTTTCAAGAGGACACATACATATTTCAATCACCTAAAATACCACATTGAAAACTGCCTGGGAGATCCATGCCTGTTGAAAGAATCTAGCAACCCTTTTGTGTGAGAGGCATCATTTCCTACACATGTTTTAAGATATAGTCTACAGAAACTTGTGTCTGGTGCTCACAAAGTTGCAGTGGGTATGGATTTTTTGTCAAATGCAACAGCATTGAAGTTGCTAAGTTGTAATAGAGTTATATCCTGTTAGCAAGAAAAGCAAGGTGAGGATAAAAATAATATTTTGACATAGATAATATAAATTAATTGCTTTATTTTTAAATAATTCTGATATTTTATTTTATACATTTTGTTTTTTTCCTTACAATAATTTTTTTCTCTTTCCATTACCCTGAAGCTTTAAGTGTTTCATTCTTTCTCACCCTGTTTTATTCCCTTTCTCATTAAGATGGCATGAGGACATTTTATGGTTGAATCCTAAGCTACTTAGTGAGTTATTGTTGAGTATTTTTAGAGCAACTGTTTATAAAAGAATGAAGCTATACGTTTGTTTTGTGGGTTTTTTTTTTTGTGTGTGTGTGTTTTTTAAATAAATTTTATTGATTTTTTACAGAGAGGAAGGGAGAGGGATAGAGAGTTAGAAACACCGATGAGAGAGAAACATAGATTAGCTGCCTCCTGCACACTTCCTACTGGGGTTGTGCCCACAATCAAAGTATAAACCCTTGACTGGAATCGAACCTGGGACCTTTCAGTCCGCAGGCTGACACTCTATCCACTGAGCCAAACCAGTTAGGGCTGAAGCTATAAGTTTTTTAGAACATTTTGAGGTATTTTTTTTTTAATTAAAGGCAATCCAAATTGATAATCTCTATATTGAACTGCTGAGAGAAAAAAGAAAAGAGAGAGGAAGAGGAGAAATCAAAGTCAATCTTCATCAGTTGCTACTGAGGTTTTAAGAGTCACAGTTTTGTTTGATTTGCTTTATTCTATATCTTTCCCCAAAGATTCAACAGATTATTTTTCAAGGAAAATATATTGATGCTTTTCTTTTTAAAACTAACACAAACAGGTCTTGTTTGTTTGTTTATTACCCTATCTGAATGCAGAAATTCTTGGGATGTTGTGGTGAAAAGGAAGGGATGGAAACCCACACTCCATGTCAAAACCAAGGGGGAAAATACCCCTTATTTTGATTGTGTTGCAGAAACACAAAATGTAATTAGGAGGAAGAATCATGATGTGTTAGGAGCTTTGCTTCATCCAGTTAAAATCTAAGCAAATGGAGTAGTTATTCCACACCAGATACTAATACATTTAGAATACTTTACCTTGTGTCAACTTGACCATAACAGAAGGTGATAAAAAGAAAGTATCATTGCTGTTTCTGTAGATCTATTTAATTTTTCTATTTCACTCCTCAAATATACCTTTGGTAAAGTATGGCTTCACATGGAAGAAGTAAAGCTGTACCTTTAATGGACTTACATTATTCATTACACATTACTGAGCACTTACTATGAACCAGAAGATATGTTAGACTTCAAAGGATGGAGGCATCAAGTTCTTGTCTTTAAATAGCTTATATTGAGAAAGTGGAAAAAGAGTGGATCATGGGAGAAGTAAAATATACAGTATGTGATGCCAAAGTCAATTAGGATCTACTCTGAAAGGATGACCAATGGGTTTGTCATTTAGAAAGGATGACCAGAGTATGTATCATTTAGAAGGTATCACTGGAAAGGTATATCTTTAAAATAAGCAACTGTGAAGGCAACCGGACTGAGAAGTGATACAAGGGAGGGAATGAAAAAGCACAGCATGGGAAAAACATGTAAACAAAGACTGATTAAACATTAGCACAAAGATAGTAGAGAAATAGGCCAAGGATCCATTAAAGACTATCCCAGAAAGTAAGAGAAGAGGGCATTTTTAGAAGAAAGTGGTCAATGATACAATGTTATTGATAAAGTAGAAGTATGCTGAAAACAATTCTGTGGATTTGGGAATTAGGTAGATATTAATTATATACTAATCTGTGTAATTATTAGGCTAATGTTTATTTTCCCTATTAGACGGTAAAGGTGAGGAGGGCATGGTACAAATCCTTTATTTTTTTAGGGTTGATGGAAGGTGTTGCAAGATAAAAGAGGCTTGTTCACAATCATAGGCAATGGGGGAATAATTCAGTATAAGGGAAACAATTGAGGGCAGAGGAAAGGAATGACTCACAGAGCAATGCCTTGAGGTCAAAGGGGAAGGTAGGATTTAGAGCACCAGAGAGGAATTAGCCTAGGACATGAGAAGGAACCTTCTTGTATTTATTTTGCTATTTTAAATAACAATATATAGTTTATTTCAACTTTAAATACCTTTTTCTCAAGAGGTTCAATCTTAAACACCATAATATTGCCTGATTGTGAAACTGACAAATACAATATACTTCTGCACATTTAAAAAATAATTTTAGGTCCTTTTCCTTATTTTAATGCCTGTATAATATACAGTATAGTGACTAATCTAATAAAAGAGTAATATGCAAGTTGACCCCCTCTCCATTACACCCACAAGCCATGCCCACCAATCAATCAGGAGCAAATATGCAAATTAACTCAACTAAGATGGCCGCAGCCACAGAGCTGGAGTTGCCCGGACAATGGAGGAAGCCAGGGGCCTGTGGGCCCTGAGCTCTACTCAAGGCTACAAATTTTCAATTATAGAAAATAAACCCCAGGTACTTGCGGGGCTGGGACCTTAGGTTGCCAGGGGCAACCCAGGCTTCGAGCAGGGGACCAAAGCAACAAAGTTTCGATTATAGAAGTTAAATAAATCCCAGATACCTGCTTCCAGCCAGGTACCCCAGCAGGGACCTGAACCCTGAAGGGGCTGTGGGCAGCCTGAAACAGCCCTCTGCCCCTCACCCAGGCTGGTCAGGCACGCCAGCAGGTGGACATCCCCCGAGGGGTACCAGACTGTGCGAGGGCACAGGCCGGGCTGAAGAACCCCTCTGAGTGCCCAAATTTTTGTGCACCGGGCCTCTAGTAGTTAATAATGCTGCATTGCATATTTGAAAGTTGCTATCAGAGTAAATCTTAAAAGTTTTCACCACAAGAAAAGAAAGTATAACTATTATGGTGATGGATGTTAACTAGACTCATTGTAGTGATTATTTTGTAATGTAACAAATATCAAATCATTATGTTATACACCTGAAATTAATAGACTGTTATATAGGTCCATTATACCTTCATTTCAAAAACAGAGAAAAAGCTTGTATATCCTCCACCTATGTCAGGTTTTCGGCTGCCCATGCCCCACTCCCACCCAATCCAGCCAGGTATTAAATGAGCACACACTAATAACCATGTTAATATTTAATACTTAATATCAAGGGAATAAATTTTAAAATTTGAAATATTAGTCCTAAAGCCACTGAAAAATGTCATTCTAGACTACTTCACTTTTTCTTTTACATCTGTGAAGGCTGATTATCCTGACCTTTGCTTCAGTATAATTGAGTTAAACATTCAGGGGACAGAGTTACTATCTTTGAGACAAAATGCATGGTGAGTTATTCAGCTGAGCGAGACCTGCTCCTTGCACAGGAGAGGCTCAGTGAGAGAAACAGACTCACCTGTAAACAGCTCTGACGTGATACTCGCTGTAAGTAAGGGCACTTGGAGAGCTGCAGTGGCGGGCTCCCCATGTTTCTCTCTTTGGGTCGCCTGCCTCGAGCAGAGAGTATTCTTGACCAATTTAAGGCCTACAGGATATTCATTCTTCTCTATCCTGGTTTCTGTGTCTCTACTGGCAATCACTATTGCTGGCCTTGAATCTTGATGTCACCCTTGCTTAGTGAGGCCTTGGATCTACATAATGGTTCTTGTCATGAAGGCTTAGTAAGAAAGAACACAATTCATTTCACCATATGGTAGCCATGAAGAATCTGAAAAAATTCCCTTTAAAATTACTGTGAGAAAGTACTGCTAATTATCTGTTTCCCTCAAATGTGTACTCCTTGAGAGAGAGAAAAAATGTAGGTTGTCAAGTCATGGGCTAAGTCTTTCATGAGGTATCTGAAGACCAAATCTGTGAAAAGTGTTCGTTTTCTGCCAGCTCCTACTTTTTTCTGGTTACCACCTATCTTCAACCTTTAGTACTGGGCTGAATGGAAAATCGCCAAAGCCTCTTTGTCTCACTACTGTCAGATGAATAAGATTGAGAAGGGCTTACTTGTAGGAAATGTCTTTTTTCTGTTATACAGAAGAGTATTGGGCTTAGAACCATTTTCCTCTAGTGTATGTCACAAAATGCTCTATGTAAATGGTGAAATATCATTGTATTAAGGAAAATAAAATACTTAGTTTCCTTTAAAATCCATTTGAAGCAAAAAGAAATAAAGAAGAGGAAATAAACATGCAACCACTAGGATTATCATTATTGCTATAATTAAAGAAAAAGCATTGACTGAGAATTCTGGAAGTCAGGGCCCTAAATAAAGCAAATTAATATAAAGAAATAAGTATATTAATAACCAAACAGATTTGCTTTATCCCTGGTCATATGCTAACATATTTCCTTGTGGAGCATGATATAGAGAACAAAGGTTCCTAATTTTGTTGTAAATGAAAAAGCAGTTTTCACTTGGCAAGATTTATATAAAAGTTTAGGACATTAAATACAATAGAGAAAAAGTGCTTTTAATAAGCGGGCATTTTCCCGCCACTGTGTGGTAGCATTGGAAACACTTTCCTTTGTGCAGGGGTACATTACAAAACTTGCACATGTACCGTGTTTCACTGCGTAGTCACACACACGACAACGACCTAAAACATTTTTATTTTTGCCGGTTCCAAGGTATGTTTCCTCATGTCCATTGACAGTCTCCGTGGTGGATCCGATTTTACTCGTTTCCCGCAAAAAATGTTTAAAACAAAAGTCAGCTTATCAGAATCCTGGTAGAACTTAGTTTTACTATTTTCCTAAGACAGACTAATTATCTGAACACTAAAAATAAACAATGTGTTCAGATAAACCCCTTTTGCCAACACATACGTTCCTAAAATATAGAAATTATCAAAGTGTGGTCTGTGTCCAATAGAGAATTAACCTTCTGGAAGTTTCTAGATCAATTGATTTATTGGATAAATATTATTTTTAATAATAAATAAACTAAGTAATAAAAACATTCTCAGTCATTACAGCAAATGTTACCAACGTCTCTTTAGTACTCTTAGAACTTAAAATGATAGTACAAATGTTTAAAGTCTTCAGAAGAATCAAACCCTGGTTGCTTAGAGTAGATATCTGCTAATTTGCACACTCTATACCAATGTTCTTCCTTTTTCTGCCTCATGTTTCCATTCTCCCTCTAGTGATTCTTGGAACCATCCTTCAAATAAACTACTCACACTCAAATTCTAGTCTTGGAGTCTGCTTTTAGGAAAAGCAAATCTAACAAAATCATTAAAGAAAGAATATATTAATATTTGCCAAAATTTGTTCTATATAAGGAAGAGCATGTAAAATAATAAAATTTAGATTGGTTTTCACAATAAAACTCAAAAAATTTATTTAGTGTATCAATTAATTGGGATTTATTTTTATGTATACCAAGTTAGCAGAACTTGCCTCTTGTTTTTGACATTTTATTTATAAACATAGTTTTTTATTATATATTTTTTTAGTTATCTCAACTGTAATTTTAAAACACACACAGGAACTGGTCTGCCTTGCCATCACCATCGTTTAGAGCAATGCAGCTAGATAAATTGATGTACCGTCACAGAGTAAAATGACAATTTCATTTGGAATGTCCTTTCTCATAATGATACAATCCCTTAAAGGAAGGATAGCCTGGAAGGTAAAACAGTGACCTCATGTTGGAGACATCTCAAGAATCCAAACTTGAACAGTAGAATCACTATTATCGACTATGAGACTATCAAAGGGAGAGCATGGTCCCATAACTCTACCACGTATCAGGTCAGCAAACAGAATTTATTCCAAACAAATGTATTTGGACATTCCTGTGGTACAGGTCAGTGACGAGTGCACGTTTTCTTTTACAGATACTGACATGTCTCTGACAGGCATTGTCACCTCTGTGTTTATCAGGAAGGCATTTCATCGCTTGTGCCTGACAGGTAACTCATCACACAGGAGGAATACCTTCCAGGCTCAGTCACTAATTACAGAGATCTACCTTCAAAAAGTTCAGGGATTAACCAGGTATCACATACTTGTGTATTATATAACTAAGAAACCAATAACTGAAACTCTTGGGTAGATTCCCAGCTCATTTCCATAGCTGCCTTGATTGAAAAACACAATTTCTTAAGAGAGTATAGGTTAATTTTTTCCCCTTTATGACTTTAAAGACATTATTTTTTCACTGATTGTTAGACATTATTTTGATTCTATTAGCTTGACATTATTGTATTCTGGTATTTTTCCTTTTAAAGAATTTAACACTTTGCTTATAGAATTTAACACTTTGCTTATAGAATTACGCATAGTGGAATGACACCACCTCCTTTTGGAAACCAAGAAAAGGCAAAGTATAAGAGGAACAACAGTATTTGTAATATTAGGCATTAAGCCATGATTTTAGGGGGATAAGGAACAAATGAAATATGACCCCATGATTGCGTCTTGAAAGGATTCCTGACAAGCATTCCTGGCTTTGAGGAGATGAACAGTGAATCTGAAGAGGCTACAGCAGGTAGAGTTTTCAGGAAATATTATTAAATAGGAGAGAGATGCACAAAGAGAGAATTCGGGAGAGAGGACGAGACTCCTACTGGAGTACTGGCGTTTTCCGGTGGATACATTCAGCACTCACTTGTGAGGAAACTACCTAAAAAACACAAAAACACACCTTCATTCTCCTCTTCCACCCATAATTCTCTTCCTCTTCCCCCTCTCCCCTCTCTGATCTTGCAAAGGATTTATCAGTGTTATTTTTCTTTTGCCTGTATTTATTTCTCTGATGTATTATTTTCCTCTTTCTAAGTTTTTGGGACTTAACTTGTTCTCTTTTGTTTGTTTGTTTCTTCTTGAGATCGATGCTAAGATCATGAATTTTCAGTGTTCTTTCCCCAATATATGTAAGCGAAATAGATGCAAGGTTTGTACTCTGTGTGTATAGATTTGACTGCTTCTTAACCAGTTTTACAGGACCAATATTCAGTATTGTTCAGTTCAAGATATTTCTAATTGCCATTTTAGTTTCTCCTTTGTTCAACTGGTTATTCGAAATTCTGTATTTCAGTTGCAAACATTCAGGTTTCTTAGAGTTCCTTTTGACTTTGATGTCTTGATTAATACCACTGTGATCAAAGAGTCTTTTCGGTCCCTTTAGCTTTATTGAGCGCTCCCTGTGGCCTAACATATGACCAGTTTTGATAAATGCATCTATGCTCTTGAACAGAATGGTCATCTGCAGTCATTGGCTTTGGTTTTAGATAAAGGTCAGGTCTAGATTTTTGTGAGCTTATTCTCCCCGCCTTTCCCCCCTGGCTTATGAAAGTTATTGAAAGAAACATTTTAAAGTATTCTGTTATTCATTTGGATATGTGGCTTTCACTTTTATTTTAGAAATCTGAAGTTTTATTTTGAGGATATGATTTTAGTTCCATCAAAAAGTAATACTATTGACTCCATTATTACAAAGTTCATTTTGTAATCTCTTGTAATATTTTTTTTTCTTATAGTCTGCCCTGTAGGTATGTGTAGGTATTCTTTTAAGCAGAAATAGTTGTATTTTTATTTATTCGGCCTAACAGATTTGTCTATGAATTAGAGTACTTGATATAAATAATAGTTACTTACCTATTTGGGTTTATAAAATCTTACCACATATTTTCTGTGTCCCAGTCTGGTCTTCGTTGCATATTTTATTATTTGTTTTTTGACTGAATGCCAGACACAAATGAGAAAGTGTTGGGACTTGGGATGGAATTATCTTTCTTCCTTTTGCCAACCAGTGAAGTGCGTGCAGGTTATCTTGTTTCATTTAAGGTTGATGCATCGGTGTTGCCCCGTCAGGGGTCTCAGCTGGCCCCTGAGGTTTCTGTAAGGTTCTCTTCTGTAGTTCTAAACAATTTTCATCTCTTCTGCAGCACAAGACCGCCACAAAATCTGCTTAAATTTGTAAGATCTTAGCAGCTGTTTTGTGCTTTTCTTAGCATGTTGTCCTTCACATTTTCTCTCTCAGCTAATGACTCAAGGGGCAATTTTTGCAGAATGACTCGTCCATGCCGCTGAATTCTCTTTCCTTCTGCAGATTCTGATTCCTCAAGGTCTTGCTGTTTCAATGGCCCTGAACTTCAGGAACTGTTTCTTTAGCCCTACTTCCTGAGACCTGCTTTCTTCCCAGATCCCTGACCCATGCTTTTTATCAACAAAAGCCCTAAGGGAAATGTGGTCTGCTCAATTTGTAGCAAGCAGCCAGGTAGAATACCAAACATTAAAGAGTTGATTTGTTGTAATCTATTAGTTTTGTTTTGTTTTGTTTTTTGCCTATTTCAAATGTACACTTTCTCAAAATCAAATAAAAAATAAATAAATAGCTTTGCAATTTAAAAAAATAAAATAAAATAAAATAAAAACAATTATTGAAATAATAATTTTCTCAAGATGAGAATTTCAAATGGCATTTGTGCAACTTAACATTAAAAATGGAACAAAGATCTTGTTTTATCTTTGCACATTCATTTATCTTATTCATAAGTAAGTACATTTAAACTACAGCTTGGCTATGTCAAGCCTTTACTTTTGTTCCGGTAGATTTACTTTCTCTTTTCTGTTTTCATGCTGTGAGAGCCTTAGTACATAAAGGTTTCTAAAAGGAGTAAAAGCCTTCAGGAAATATGATTAAAGAGTTTTCTTTTTAGCCTGCATTGTGTCTCATTCCTAATACAGTGACATAATTGTCAGTCTACTTGGGTCTCCTGCTTTATATATCTTGGGATGAGATAATCTGCAGTCTGAATACATATAAGTATAAAGTATTGTGTAAATTGTCAAAGGAAGTATTCT
Organism: Murina feae; assembly: GCA_004026665.1. Taxonomy (NCBI): domain Eukaryota; kingdom Metazoa; phylum Chordata; class Mammalia; order Chiroptera; family Vespertilionidae; genus Murina; species Murina feae. Next base: position 31,448 of record PVJC01002659.1, read on the forward strand.
TTTGAATAAATCATAATAGAAATGTATTCAGTGTGATGAGATGTCAACTACAACTACCCTGGTGCTTCAGAAATGCATAGGTTCTCTATTTCCATTTCGATTGCTGTTGTCATTTAATTAAGACTATTTTATATTTAAGGTTTAGTAACAGATGTTTGGGTTCTGCTTCTGTCATTTGCAATGATTGTTCCAAAGCAGCTGTTGGAAGCTGTATTTACAGCCAAAGTGTAATATCACTTGCATTTGGGGGAGGTGAGGGGGAGATAATTGAATCACAAATGCTGGTGATAAAATGTGCTGTGAAACAATGGAAGCAGAAAAACAGTGCCAGAATGGTGTCCACAGTGGAGAGAACAAAACCTAACTCCAAACAGAGGTTGCTAAACACACCAGTCCCTGTGCAATTAGATGCAAAAGCACTTAGCAACACTATGGAAATGAAAGACTAGCTGGAAATCAAGCACAATAAAGATGACTCAGATCCTCTGAAGTGTGCATACGTTATGCCATTACTATCAATATCACATAGAGTTAGTTCACAGGAGTCTTGATGATATGGAATTACGAGTGATGGAGGAAGAAAGAATAATTTCTCAGCTTCATATGCAAAATCAGTAATGATCTCTCATTTAGCAAATAAACGTTTAATAAAATTAAGAATTATTTTGTCCAGTTTTCAGGAATAATTAAGAATCTAATTGGAATTGCCCAAAATTTACCAACTCAGAATTTTTAAGTTTTACGAACTGGAAAAACAGATTCATGCTTTATCTATTCAGGGTTTCTCTTAGGTTTATAAATATTTATTTTTTAATCTCCTAGGCATTGTAAAGTTTGTTTTAAAACTCAGTGATTTTAAAGTTTGTCTTGCTAATGTAAAAATTACATTACATATAGAATTACATAATATTTTATTCTATTCGATGTTATATATACTACATTATTCAAAATAAATTAAATTAACATATTTTTATATTTTATTTATTCATTTAATCACTCAAGTAATGCTAGGTTTTAGGGATCCAATAGTGAATATGACAACTATGATTATTACTCTATGGAGTTTTCTAGTCAGATAAATATATTAAAAATAATGCTAGCTCTTAATCAAGTCACAAGTATACAAACGGAGTAATGCAAGAATAGCGGATTTTAAACATACATTATTAAGTACACAGCCAGATATCCCTCTCACAATCCTGGACTGCTGCCTCCTAACTGCTTACCTGCCTGCCTGCCTGATTGCCCCTAACCACCCCCTGCAAGCCTGATCACCCCTAACTGCCTCTGCCTGCTGGCCTGATTGCCCCCAACTGCACCCCCTGCCGGCATGGTCACCCCATGCAGCCTGCTGCTCAGTTGTTTGGTCACCCCTCACTAACCCCCCTGCCAGCCTGGTCACCCCAGCAGCCTGTTCAGTTGTCCATTCAGTTGCAATGGTCGCTTAGGCTTTTATATAGATAGATTATAAATAATATAAAACATACAGATAGTAAATATTTTAAGACATTAAAATACATACAAATGAGCAATCTAATATTTTCTTCCTGTACCCCAATAGATGATCTGTTTTGTCCTTCCCATAATGAATATATATCCCACATGATTGCTTTAGCCTAAAGTATTGCTTTAGGTAGTGTGGTAGGAAAGTCTTTTCTCATAAGATGATACTTAAGTTCAGTTCTAAGTATAAAAAGTGCCACAAGGAAGCCTTGGAAAGAGTATGCCCGGAATGGGCAATAAGTAATAGTCCATAACGTTGGAAAGGTATAATGTGCCCCAGGAAATGTTACAGGGCAGTGTTGCTAGACTATTGTGGGTGGGGGTGTAGGGGCAGTAAAATAAAGGAGGTCAGGATATAAGCCCCAAAGCGTTTGCATCTTATAGATAATATGAAGCGTTTGGATTTTATATGTGTAATAAAATTTTAAAGAGGAATTCCGAGAGTGATACTCTAATTGTGATTCACATCCTGTTTGATGATTGTGATTTGTGGGGAAGAGTGCTTATAGGGGAAGGTAGGGGATCCAGGATGAGCCCTAAGGGACTCCAACATTTAGTAGTTGAGTGGAGAAGGAGAAACCTCTAAAGGAAAAAGTAGAATTGATTAAGGTGAGTGAGAAAGAAAAGCCACCACACATCACGTAATCTCAAGGAGAAAGGCGTTCAAGGAAGCAGCAGTAGCCTAGTCAGACAGGCTCAGTGGTTGAACATTGATCTTTACACCAGGAGGTCATGTCTGATTCTCTTTTAGGCACATGCCCAGGGTGTGGTCTTGGCCCCCAGTAAGGGGCCTGTATGAATAGGCCTATCAACGAGTCTCTCTCATCATTGATGTTTCTATCTCTCTCTCCCTTTCCCTTCCTCTCTGAAATCAATAAAAACATGTTTAAATTTTTTTTAAAAAAAAAATAAAGCAACAGTGTCTAATTGAGGAATTTACCACTTATAGGTGGGTAAGATAAAGACAAAAGTGAGCCATTGATTTGGGCAACATAAAAACCTTTGGGGACTTTGACAAGAGCACTTTTAGTGGAGCTATGGGCATAGAAGTCAGATTGGAATAGGCTGACTAGAATAAATTGTGCATCCAGTTTTGTCTTGGAAGATAAAAGACTGTCGCTTTTTAAAATAGCTATAGATTATTCCACTCTATGGATGTATAATAATTTACTTAACCAGTCAAGTATCAGTTGACATTTATGTTGTTTCCAATATTTTGCTAACACAAGCATTGCTTATTAGAATACCTCTATATAAATAGTTCAGATCATTATATGAATATACATGCAGAATGCATTGTTATATATGGAAATACTGAAATGCTCAGCTCTGAGGTTTATCCTAGTAAAACTATTAGAGCTTAAAGATTTTAAAAAATCCTCTAAGTTTTCAGACACATGAAGGAAAATAACACACAAGGACAATGGCAAAAGCAGCATGCAAAGCAAGAAAAATAACTCAAGGAAAGAAATTGTGAACCCAAAAGTCTATATCTAGCTAAGCTATTCTTCAAATATCAAAGCTATCTAAAAGTTATTTTTGTCATATGAAAATTCAGAAAACTGTTTAATTATGAACCCTTTATTCAGCAATCTACTAGAGGATAAACTTCAAAATATGGCATGACTAGGAAAACTTTGGCAAAAGAAGTGTTGGTGACAGTCCTTGTAGATCTGGGCTTAAGCAAGAAAAACAACATAAATATTGTAGGGAAAAATGAAATATGTACATTTTTTAAAGTGAATATATTGCAAATAAACTGAAGGAGGAGAAAGGATATGGAAAGAGGAATATAAAATAGACAATGGGTGAAAGTCAACATAGCATTAAACACTGACAAAGATGACAATAAGTGAAGGGCCTTTTTCGAAAGGTACAACTATGTAAGTGACCACTAGAACAAAAATATAAACCTTTCACATATCAAAAGAAAATTTTAAAAATTGGGAAACCAAGAAAATCATCCAACTACTGAAAGCAAATATCACATAACAAACATAGTAATCTATATTATAAAAAGCAAGTGGCCCTAATGCTGTGACGCCATAACTACCAAACAGCGGTGGGCAAGGCTGAGGATGTGGGTAGGCTCGGCTGCATGCATGGTGAGGCACACGCAGGTGGTGGAGGGGGGAGGGGTCACGCGATTTTGTGAGCTGGGCTTCTAGTTTATTATAAAATAACTAACAGAGTTAGGACCAAGTGTCATAGTCACATCAATAAATGTGAATGGGCCTAGTTTACTTCATAAAAAATAAGATAATTTTCAATTTAGCTCAAAAATAAAATACAATGATGTCCTATGTATAAGAGACACTCCTAAAGCAAAGGATTCAGAAATCCTAAAAATAAAATAGGAAAAAGGGAAAGAAAGAAATAATAAGAAATAACAGACTTTGATTTTGGGATTAGCCAAGTACAATTTAATCCAAAAACTTATTAAACCTGAAAATGAAACTTTTAAATGCTAATAGTCACAGTTTACAATACTGTGTGTATAGCAGTTATGTGTCTATAAACCTATCATCTACTGCATATCTACCTCCCTATCTACCCTATGAAGCTTAACCACCGCCTCTATAAAATGGAAACTGTAGAGGGTCAAAACTTCATAGATAAAAACAAAGAAAAGCAAGGGCATATAATGATCATTGCAAGTCAATTTCCCCAGAAACATAGCAGGACCTTTCAACACAGAATTCAGGTCTTTTTTGTTCTGCTTAAAAGAAACTTTTATACATCACTCAATGTACAAGTCAGGCCAAGTGGGAAAGAAAGTTAAAGAAAAAAAACAGCACCCGATCCAGCTTTCTCTAAATCCTGATCATGCACTGTCTTTCTATAAAATATAGTAATGATTAACTTTTTGGTTGTCTTTTCTTACTAACAATGTATACTCCCCACTGTATCCTACCACTTATGGCAGTGTTTGACATATAGTATTTACTGAATAACTATTGAAAGGCTGAACAGCAGAAGGAATGAATTCTGTCTGATGCTCAGTGATCCTTTTTAATTTAAACTAAAACATTTTTTCAACGGATATTTCTTCAATTGTTGTTTCTCTTTATAAGTTTATTCTCTTTCTGATATTTATTTAATTGAATGTTTTGTCTCCTGGATCTGCCCAAATTCTTTCTATTCTTGAATCATAATTTGTTTTATTTTTGCTTTGTGCTGTGAAATACTACGTCCATTTTATCTTCTAAAGCTCTAATTACATTTTTTTAATTCTTGAATTTGTTTTCAAATACATAAAACATTATATTATTTGCTTTATATATCTAATTCTAGTTAGTTGCTGTGTATGTGTGATTTAACTCTAACATGTTCTGTGTTGTCTTTATTAGTTTCATATATATATATATGAAATATATATATTTCAGAGAGGGAGGTAGAAATAGATATGGAAACATTAATGATGAGAGAGAATCATTGATCAGCTGCCTCCTGCATGCCCCCTACTGGGAATTGAGCCTGCAACTCAGGCATGTGCCCTTGACTGGAATCAAACTGGGACTCTTCAGTCTGCAGGCCAATGCTCTATCCATTAAGCCAAACCAGCTAGGGCTATTAAAGTTTTCTTATTGCGCCACCACCTATGCATCTGTAGGAACACATATCCTGATTATTTTGTATAGTTCAGTTTCATCTATATATATAAAAGCCTAAGTGACCAAATGACCACATGATCGACAATTGCTATGATGCACACTGACCACCAGGGGATAGATGCTCAATGCAGGAGATTCCCCCTGGTGGTCAGTGCACTCCCACAGCCAACCTCCCATGAACGGCCAATCTCCCAAGGTCCCTCCCCCTGGCTGGCTGGTCACCCAATCGGCCCCAATTGCCAGCCAGGCTAAGGGACCCCACCTATACAGGAATTTGTGCACTCGGCTTCTAGTTAAAATATAAAATGCTATGCACTCTATAATGATGCTCTGTTAAAAGGGAAAGACTAATATCAGTTTGAAAATTTTAGAAAGATCACCTGGGCAGATTACAATTTTTATTTATTATTTAAACTAGGGGCCCAGTGCACAAAAATTTGTGCAATTGGGGGGGTCCCTCAGTCTGTCCTGTGCCCTCTCACAGTCTGGGACCCCTGGGAAGATGTCTACCTGCTGGCATGCCTGGCCAGCCTGGGTGAGGGGCTGATGGCTGTTTTCAGACTGCCTACAGCTCCCATTGACCCAACGTTTTAGTGAGGCTGGTTGGAAACAGGTTTCTGGGGTTTATTTATCTTCTATAATTGAAACTTTATTGCCTTGAGCAGAGGCCTAGGCAGGCAACAAAGTCTCCTGTTTGCTTCAGCTCTGTGGCTTCTATAATTGAAATATTGTTGCCTTGAGTGGAGGCCATAGCCAGCCTAGGCAGGCAGTTTCCTCCATCGCTGGTGCAATGGAAGCCTCTTGTTTGCTCTAACTCCGTGGCTGCTGGCCACCATCTGGGATGGGTTTATTTGCATACAGTCACTCTGATTGGCTGGTGGGCATGACTTGACTGGTAGGCATGGCTTAGGTGTAGTGGAGTGAGGGTCAATTTGCATATTACTCATTTATTATATTAGATAAGGGTTCTTTTTCTGTTCACCAAAATGTGCACAATTAGGCACATTTTTTGTTCTGGATTCACTAGTGTCTGCTTTTTCAGTATCTTTAAAAGGACAGAGTACAAATAATTTTATACTTGTGCTACTCTGACAGTCTAGTGAAGAGGAATAGGTCATGATGTTAAACAATTGCTGGCTCGTCTTTAAGTTACTAGATTATATCATTCAGAGAGATCCTGTTCTTAACAAGGAGAAAGAACTGGAGTTTATAATGTCTTCCAGGCATACACTGAGACAATTTTCAACGTCTAATTATAGCTTGAGAAAGCAGAAAAAGACTATCAGGAAAAATACAATCTATCAGAGGAGTTAATTTGGAGAAAGAAGGAGTGCAGTTTGAAAGTAATTTGTAAATTCCCAGCATAGCCACATACATTCTTCAAAACAACCTCAGTTTTACCGACTTTAATGATGGGGCAGTGGCAATAAGGAGATAAAATGCTCATTTCATAACTATAGTGCCTATGTTTGTACATGCCACTCTCAAAAAATCAATCTAATTCCTTTAGGAAATTATCGAAGGAAAATTTGAAATATTAAAACCGATAGTCTCTTAGTCAAACAAATGGCAGCTCAAAACTCACTCCCTACGCTTCAGTGAACTCACATTTATAATCGTTTTAATGGTTCTGAAATTTTGAAGGAAGTTGATGCCTCTACTCTAATGTTTTAGCATTGCATTTTTTAAAAATCACTAGCGTTTTGTTACATTTCTCCTAGTTGACTAGAAACATAGCTATGTTTCTACTAGTCAAATAAATTTTATAAATTCGCTTAACTTACAAAAACCAAGAGGGAAAGGCTGGCTGGCGTGGTTCAGTGGTTGAGATCCAACCTCTAACCAGTATGTCACCTGCCCCAGTAGGGAGCGTGCAGGGCCAGTGATCAATGATCCTGTCTCATCACTGATGTTTCTTTCTCTCTCTGAAATCAATAAAAACATATATATTTTTTAAATGTTAACAATTTAAAATGGACTTGATATTGCCAAATGATGACAGGAAAGCTGAGAAAATAAGTGTTTGCCTCAATCTGTTGTCTTCGTTGAAGTTTTTAAATTTTTAAAAATATGTTTTATTGATTTTTTACAGAGAAGAAGAGAGAGGGGTAGAGAGTTAGAAACATCGATGAGAGAGAAACATCAATCAGCTGCGTCCTGCACACCTCCCACTGGGGATGTGCCTGCAACCAAGGTACGTGCCCTTGACCAGAATCGAACCTGGGACCCTTGAGTTCGCAGGTCAATGCTCTATACACTGAGTCAAACTGGTTAGGGCATGAAGTTATTTTTAGTAGAGAATAAGAAATACATATATAGTTCTAAAATTCTGGCAAATATCTCATTCTGAAATTGTATGATTGTCATCAGCAAAATAGGCATAATAATAGCATCTAAGGAGTCAGCCACCTCTTGTATAGAATACTCACATGGCTTTCTATCTGATCTTCCTACTTCAGTCTTGACAGCCAGAGTGGTGTTTTATGCTTCTGTGAAGTATGTTAAACATACATGCAAACTACAGAGAATAATCTGAGTATGTATGGAATTTTAATAGAAGGATGCCATCACAACAAACTAAAGCAACATAAATGGAGAAACAGATATGGGGCAGTGGAACATTAAAATGTCCTGTGCCTGAGGAAGTAATGATGGATTGGCAAGAGAAGGTTAAAAAATAAAAGGATTCAAAAAAAGAGAAGGATTTGAGAAACAACTAAAAAACACTTTCAAGTGTAAAAAGATGAAGTTAATATTCTTTGAATTGTGTAATATTTGGATGGAAAGATTAGAGTTAAACCGGTGCTTTAATTAAGTGGTGATTGAAGAAGTCAAAGTAAGTAATGACAAGGCTTCTTGTCATTTCTATTCAGGCTGACGCATGACTAATTGGGAAGAAAATAAAAATTAAAGAATATTTTAAAAGAAAAAGAGATATTTCACGTCTAGGTGTCTCCAGTGCTGGTTTCTGCTGGAGGATCTAGGAGGTTCCCTTTCCTCGCCTTTTCTAGCTTCTGAAGCTCACCTGCACTCCTTGGCCTATGACCCTTTCCTTGCATTACTCCAACCACTTGCTTACATCATTGTGTTGCCTTTTCTCTTCTCTACTATAGTTAAATATTCTGTCTCCCTCTTCTAAGGACACTTCTGATTATATTTAAAACCCATCCTGATAATCCAAGATAATTGGATTAATGAATAAGACATTGGAATAAAGAACAGGAAAAAGTTAGAAATGACTGATATCCACAATGTTGAAGCCTAAGAGAATTATGATAGGAAAATGTGGAAGCTGGATGGGAATGGGCTGAGGTTGAAGCCATGTTAAGAAGGCTCAGTACTGATGAGCAGGTAGAAGTCAGAAATGCGGGATCAGTTTACAGAGAACAGACAGAAAGTTAGAAAGATTTAAAAGGTGAATATCCTATGTTGCATTGCATTCAATTATTTCTTGACTTTTGAACTATTAGCCAGGCATAGTTTGAAGTATACGTTGTTTTTTTTTTTTTTTCAAAACACAAATTGCAAAAGTTAACTGTTTTATTCTATGAGCATCTGTCAGTTGTTTTCTCTAGCTGATAATTACACAGTTATGTGCCATAAACAAAAGGAGCAGTCACATTTTATTAACCCAATCCAGTTTTTCTAATTCGAATGTTAGGATTTCATGGGCTTGTGAGTTAAAATTTTAAAACGACATAATTTGTATACAAATTTAAAAACCACTGTAGAGTCATTATTTTAGCTATAATTCAGTCAAAGTGTTAAACAACTTCGCACAGTGGTTAAGAATTGAAAGCGAATGGTGGGTGGGATGGTGGGAAGAGATGCTAATTTACTTTTAAGCCACTTAGACTAAAATTAATATTGCTTTGCCAGCATAAGCCTACACAGAAGAGAATTCATTTAGGAATTCAGCAATTGCAAAGAACGGTAATTACTCAACACTTCTACTTATCCTTGAATTTTAACAAGAATCTTTAACATAATTGATCACTTATTGAGGAGCAGTAAAGTTAAAAAAAGTAAACCTAACACCTCCATGACTAGTTAGTGCTTTTATAGAAAAGTATTAGAATGATTATATGTTGGAAAAGTAACTGTTCCTTTTACGGGAGTGCTGTAATCATTAATGATTTACTAATATATATGGAAAGAAGTTCCTCGCTTATAGCTTGTCATGGTATCACTCGACGGAATGATAGAGTTTTGGAACAGCATTTCCAAAGCAATTACGGTCATTATTATTTTTACCTCTAGGACCCTTTATTAAACCAAAAACATATTTGGAAGTCCAATACTCAAAGCATCCAACACTCCTGCTGCTGGACAATGGGACTGAGAGAGCTGTTTCTTTTGTTGTCTATACTTATTTGACCCCAGCCTTCCCTGCTGGGACTCAGCCATTCTTAGAGCTATTTTCTAACCTAAGAGCTATTTTCATGTTAAACATCTGAGGACTGCCCACCTTTTAGAAATGATACTTTTAGTGTCTATTGATTAACAGGCCAATGGTACTTTTAGTATCTATTGATTAACAGGCCAATGAATTTTTATATGGAATATGTTCCAGGAATTTTTTCAGGCTCAGGCTGAGAGTCTGTCACCACTCTAGGGCAATACTGGAGGGATGATGGTTTCCATGAACAGTTAACTAGTTACATTTTTCTGATTTCCTATCATTGTAGATATTTGGCTACTGTGATCATGGGTTAATAATTGTGGTAGGCCAAATAATGGCCTCAAATATATTTGCATTCTATTGCCTAGGACCTGTGTATATTACCTTAGGGACAAAAGGGACTTATGAGAAATGATTAAGTTAAAGATTTTGAGATGACGATATTATCCTGGATTATCAGGACGGGTTTTAAATATAATCAGAAGTGTCCTTAGAAGAGGGAGATACAAGATTTAACTATAATAGAGAAGAGAAAAGGCAACACAATGATGCAAGCAAGTGATTGGAGTAATGCAAGGAAAGGGTCATGGGCCAAGGAGTGCAAGTGACCTTCAGAAGCTAGAAAAAGCAAGGAAAGGGAACCTCCTAGAGCCTCCAGCAGAAACCAGCACTGGAAACACTTTGATATCATCCCAGTGAAGCTAATTTCAGCCTCCAGAACTAGGATAGAATATATCAGTGTTAATTTAGCCACCAAATTTGTGGTAGTTTGTTATAGCAGCCATAAGAAAACATACAATAACTATCAATCTACTCTAATAAAAGAGTAATATTGAAATTGACCATTTCTCTGAGACACCTAAGCCACGCCCACCAGCCAATCAGAGCAGCTGTATGCAAATTAACCCAGCCAAGATGGAGGCCAACCACCACCAAACTAGATCAAACAGGAGGCTTCCGCTGCACCAGGAGGAAACTGTCTGCCTAGGCCAGCTGGGCCACTCTTTGCTCAAGGCAACATAGTTGCAATTATAGAAGCCAAAGAGCTGAAGCAAACAGGAGGCTTCATTACCTGCCTAGGCCTTGGCTTAAAACAACAATGTTTCAATTATAGAAGACAAATAAACCCCAGAAACCTGATTCCAGCCAGTCTTGCTGGGACGCTGGGTCAATGGGAGCTGTGGGCAGCCTAAAAGCCTGATAAAGGCCCTCACCCCCTCACCCAGGCTGCCCAGGTACCCCAGTAGGGATCTAAACCCTGAAGGGACTGTGGGCAGCCTGATAAAGGCCCTCAGCCCCTCACCCAGGCTGCCCAGGTACCCCAGTAGGGATCCAAACCCTGAAGGGACTATGGGCAGCCTGAAAATGGCCCTCAGCCCATCACCCAGGCTGCCCAGGTACCCCAGTAGGGACCTGAACCCTGAAGGGACTGTGGGCAGCCTGAAAATAGCCCTTAGTCCCTCACCCAGGCTGGCCAGGTACCCCAGTAGGGACCTGAACGCTGAAGGGACTGTGGGAAGCCTGAAAACAGCCCTTAGTCACTCACCTAGGCTGGCCACACCCCAATGGGGTGAGAGTCCACACTGGGGAGCTTGGCAAGCCTGCAAACAGCCATCAGCCCCTTGCCCAGGCTGGCCAGGCATGCCAGCAGGTAGACACCCCTTGAGGGGTCCCAGGCTGTGAGAGGGCACAGGTCGGGCTGAGGGACCTCCCAAGTACACAAATTTTTGTGCACTGGGCCCCTAGTATTATCATAATAATGCAATAATAAAACTAATAAGCTTGCATTGTTTATATGATAAAATATTTCCCCACAAAAATGGCAATATATTTTTGCTAGTATTGCACTTTATTAAAAAAAAGGCATTTATAGTGCTTTTAAATAATCTCATTTGAATCTCAAAATAATTCTATTAGGTAAGCAGGAAAGATATACCAATTTTGTTTATGAGGAAATTGAAACTCAGAAAGTTTACATGACTTGCAGTAAAAATAGGTTCTTTGACGCCTTGCCTAGTGCTTTTCTCTCCACAACTCAGCTTCTTTAGAAAAAGCTCAGAAAAGTATCTCTAACAAGCTATATAGACCCGCGTTTATTTATGGGCAAGAATATCTTTCCCTAGACTAGCAAAATAGAAAACTTATCACAGAGACTAAACTTTCTATCTCAAGTTCACATTACATAGCAGCATATTGGTTGGTAGATACCCGTTCTGTTTCTTAAGAAAGAATTGAGCAGAAGACTTATTTGCATTTACGTGCTGTAACATAGAGTGCACAGTTTAACATAGAACATAAATGAAGATTTATGAAATGAGACCACAAATAGTTTTGAAAATAGTTCAACATAATCTTAAATATGTTGACAGATAAATAGAAAGAATGAAAAACTAAATTAAAATACATGCCAGAACTATTCATTTAGGCGTTTTTACATTTCTAAATATCACCTAAGGAGAGATATGAGTTTGAAAATTAGAATGAAAGTACATTTTTGGAAGGTATCAAAGAGATTGTAACTAGGTCCAGCTTTAGTTTCATGCTGTGTCTGCAGTTTCCAGTAGGAAAATGATAATATGCCAGTCACCAAAGCTTACTTTCTCATTTTCCATGGTCAAGATAATTACTGTTAACGACAAACATTAACAGCTGAGTATGAGTACATTCAACAGGTAAAGCATACAGTATGAAGTCTATACTGTAACTATGCAAATGCCATCATCCTCAAAACCACAAGCAAATATTGATTAAGAATTTTAAGCTCTTCAAAAGAGCTAGAGCAAAATGAATAAGTTTGAGAGCTTTAAAGATTGTTTTTGCCTCGGGTGTGTTTCTGGAACTGAGTGATTCCATAATTTTAAAAGAAGTAGGTGCATGAAGTTCAAATGGTATAGTTCAGAGAAACTTTAAAATGAAGGATAAAAAAAAGTCTTCATTTCTTTGAAAAGAAATAGTATCACTGGAATCCATGTTAACTTTAACCTTTACATTATGAACTGGAACTCATATTTTATTCTAGCTCCTTTCATGTGCCACATCTGCCATAAAATGTCACTGAAGAGAGAGACTAAAGGGAAGATGATCTCATCCGTGGCACATTATGGGCAAGCTGATTTTATCTGAGTTCTCCAGGAGTTGGTTAAATCTACCATGGAATGTTAGACCTGGAGACAACAGGAGAAATTAGCCCCTGCATTTTACACCAGCAAAAACAGAAGGCAAGAATGATGTACGGATACCATCACCATCTGGGCTGTTAAAAATCCAAAAACAAACTAACTCAAAGAATCTTTATATACTCAAAGACAATTTGTTGGTAGTTTGCCACTTAAAATTCGCAAGTCTGTCCACTATCTTTTCTCAAGTCTTGGTAGTTCAAGCTAGCATGTTTTGTCATTTGGAATATTCCAGTAGTCAGCTTCCCTTGCCTTCCATCATGCTCTCTCTTTCCCCTCTAATTTATTCTCCTCATGAACTTCTAAAAAGTGACTTCCTTGAAGTTCATAAATGATCAATCGCTTCCTCCGGGAATTATTTCAGTGGCTTCCGATTGTTCTTGGGATGAAGACTGAGTTTAACAGACTGCGGATGGATCACAAGAATTCTCCCTTCATATTGCACAGTGTCTTACAAAGTATCGTACTTTAAAAAGATATTAACTTGTAAGAACATGTAATAAATAACTTCAAAATGCAATGGGCATTTGATTTTAAAGTGTGCCTTTAACATTTTTGTAAGACGTTTTTTGTACTCGTTCAATAGAAACTTATCTGGCCACTGGGTAAAGCGAGCAATAAAACTACTGGTCTGCAAGGTGTTCATTTGAACCCGGGCTGCTTCTCATCTCAACTCTTGCCTCTCACCCTGTCCCACTGATCACTGCTTTGCAGCCACACCCGCATCCTGCCCATGCTTTTCACTCTAGTGCCAGGCTTTCCTTGTCTCAGTCCCGTTTCTTACTCCCTTCGATCTCAGCTCAAGCAAGGGTTTTTACAGCAAGCCTTTCCCGATCTGACTTATTTAAAAAACGCTGTCACTGACTCTTATAGTGACATGTGTCTTTATAGCATTTATGACAGTTTTAATATAGCCTCCCCTGAGAGATTATAAGATCCAGAAAAGGCAGTATCAGTATCATAATTATTTTCTCCCCCAAGCCAGTTGCAATATCTAGACAGTTACATTTCAAAAGTGAGTTGACAAAATGAAAAATATACAATGATTTTCAAACTGTATTAGTGGTAAAAATATTTTATTTAAAAACAAATCTTACAGAAAATCCTAGAAGGTAAAGTAAATAAAAGTAGCATGCTAATGATATACATGAAGTTCAATTTTATAGCATTTATGTAAGATAAAGTCATCAAAGGGGGGAAAGGTGGGTATTTTGCAGCTCAAAAGTTTTTAGAAAAGAAGGAGTTGGGAGTGAACCGCAATCCAGGTACATGCCCTTGACCGGGGAATAGAACCTGTGACCCTTTGGTGGGTGGGCCAACACTGTAGCCACTGAGTAACACTGGCCAGGATGTACCATCCATTTCATACCACAATTTTGTTTTGGTTAATTGAACAGAGAAAAATCCAAATACATACAAATAAACAGCTACACCACGAACAGTTAGCTTTCTACTCACAGGATGCGCTTCATTTAAAAGGAGCAGAATCCTGGATAGCAGAAGAGTTTCTTTTCTTTTTTGTGAAGCAGGTGAATCAGTAGCAATCTTTCATAATTGTTTTTGTCCCCTGATAGATGAGAAACTTAGAATGAGTAGAAGACTAAACTCCTTGGACATTCTGGAATTTCATTTTTGGTGAAAAACAATTTTTAAATATATCTTAAAATATTATGTTAAGTGATAATTTTTAAAATTCAATCTCAGGTTTGTGGTATTAATCTCAGTTACTCACTCAAAGTCCCAAGACACTCAAAATTTATTTTGTTCATCAAGTTGAATTCAGAATTCATTCACTAACCCTTTATCTGCCATAGTTTACACTTTAACAATATAATCCCCCACTGCCACAATGAGTCCTTTATCTAGTTAAAACATAAAAATCTCAAAGCTATTCCAAACATACTGTACACACACGTTTGAGAGAGAAGGCGTGTCTGAGATACTAAGCAAAGGGGTTGTTTTCATTAGCAAAAATAATGAGTTTGTCTCATAAGACATATTCAAAGCTTCCACTTGCTTCTAGACTCTTACAAATATTTCTAAAAATGTCTACTATGTAATAAGATTGTTAATACATTGGACAATTTTGTGACATTTCCCCAAACTGATATTGAAAAACGCTGGCTTCTATAATTTCTTTGCAACATGTGGTGCTGATGTGAACACATTTAGGCAATGGAATCACACTTGCCATCTCAGCAGTTGTTGACCTCAGTGCTTTCATACTATCAGTACAGATGTCACTACATTTTTGCCAGCATCCTCTTTGATCTGTTAAGAGCTGAACCACACTGGCAAAAAAATACCCCTGTTGTCTAAGTGTCAAGTATTTAAAGTAATGCATCCTCTTCATACTCACCTGCATGTATATTATAAAACGAGCAAATGCAAATCAGATAATACATATTCTCTCATGCAATTGAAATGTAAATGTGGCAGTTATGAATCTCAGCTCATAAATTCAAGTGCACAAGGAGTATAAATATTTAATCTAACAAATTGTTGTCCAATCCCCCACTTACTAGACTGGAAGTAGCTTAACCAGATATTTGACTGTTTCTTCCTATACTCAGAAGTGTCTCAAGATTATAGGGAGTTTATACATTACCAGGGATTAGGACTGCCACCCCTGGTACTTGGTCGTTGAGCCCCGTGAGAGATAACTGAAATATTCCACTTCCCTTTACAGGTCATTGAGTCATGCTGCTACCTCCCTGCCTGCTATGGCATAGGAGACTAGGGCACAGGAATCTGCATGTGGGAATCTGCAAGCTTGAACAGCAAAACACAGTTTTCAACAGTCACTCCATTCTCAGCTGAGTCCCTGCCTTCCTGGAGCACACCACAGGTCTTAGAGTTCAGGGCCTCTCTCTCTACTTATCTCTGCTCCCTTAATATCTTCTATATTTCTCCTTTTTGTCAAGATTCTTTCTTTCCTCCCTTCTTTCTTCCTTTCTTTCTTTTTACTCTAGGGACAGAATACCTTATTCTTTCTGTCTGATTCTTTTTTTCTTTTTTTAAAAAACATATTTTATTGATTTTTTTACAGAGAAGAAGGGAGAGGGATACAGAGTTAGAAACATCGATGAGAGAGAAACATCAACCAGCTGCCTTCTGCACACCCCCCACTGGGGATGTGCCCGCAACCAAGGCACATGCTGTTGACCGGAATCGAACCTGGGACCCTTCAGTTCGCAGGCCAACACTCTATCCACTGAGCCAAACCAGCCAGGGCTCTGTCTGCTTCTTAAGAAAAAAAAATCAAATCTCCTACATTTTATAGGGAATGTGATTTCTGAAATATTCATTCATGCAGTCAATAAGTACTTGAATACCTACTAACTGTCAATCATAAGCCTTGGCTATTTAGCAGTAACAAACAATAAGACAAAATTTCTACCCTCATGGAACTAACATTCTTATGGAAGAAACAGAAAATAAGCAATTTAGCAAATAATTGTAAACCATACTCTCTGATAATGCAAATTTATCTGATAAAGTAATATAAGAGGGTAGATGGAAAGAAGCTCTTTTAAAAAGAATCATTTGTTCAGAAGCATGAAGAGAAAAAGAATTTGGAAATAAAAGAAATAGTAAGTGCAACAGCCTTGATGTAGGCTGGATGTGGCTAGTTTTGGAAATTGCAAGAAGGCCGATATAACTAGAGCTGAGAGTGCTGGTGAAGGAATGATGATAAGATAAAAACTGATGTGACATAACAGCCTTTTTATCTTTTTCTAATATCTCCTGTTTCCCATTGCACAGGCTGAATATAGGAAAAGGAAAAAGTGAAATAAAAATGAAAAAAAATTAATATTCAAAATGTTTTGTGGTCTAACAGATTCCAAATAATTTCACACTTTGAACAAAGTATCAGTCTTGTTGAGTAATCATTACTGGAATCATATCTGCTTTGAATTATCTAACAACACTAACTGAATTTTCTTTCCTGGTGACCCATCTCACACGTTTGCTTTAATGTTAATCATCTGGGATTTAAATATTTTTTGTCCTAATTGTGGCTGCATCTCTTTCAAATGTGATGAGTTTAAATCACCTTATCTGTTAAACTTTTTAAAAATATTAAGCTATTTGCAGTAAGCTAAAAAGAAGTACAACTTAATTCTTAATTTATGTTCTTTATTCTGTTTCAAAATTATATGAATCTTTGCAGGAACCACAACACTTTTGTGTAAAAGTTTACAGTAGCACATGTTTTTAGAATTTGGGCAGTATTTATTCACATATATGTAAAACATAAAGACAACATATCTTCTTATCTTTGAGTGAATTCACATGAAATTTTTTTAGATTATCCCTTTAATTCATTCACTGTTGTCAGTGTGATTGATATTGATTGAAGAAACAATCATTGAGAGTATAGTAAAAATTATTAGAGTCATTGAGAGTATTAGAAAAAATTCTA
Organism: Murina feae; assembly: GCA_004026665.1. Lineage (NCBI taxonomy): Eukaryota > Metazoa > Chordata > Mammalia > Chiroptera > Vespertilionidae > Murina > Murina feae. The sequence continues at coordinate 48,569 of PVJC01002659.1, forward strand.
AGTCTGATTAATCATGTCAGTCATTAGTCACAGTTTATTTTAAAATTTCTTGTTTTTAATGATTGAAAGAGTTCTACTTTTAAGAATAATTACCTCAGCTCACTTGAAAACAAATATTTATAATAATAAATCTAGGCAGAGTATTTATAAAAAATACAGAATTTATATATTCTAAATTACACAAGCTCTAAAACCATTCATAATACATAATGCAGCATTATTAAAATGTAAGTAAAATGTTCACTCATTACTGTAGAATTCTCAGTGGAGCTGTGCCTAGCATTTAACTAAGCCCAATTCATGTCTGGCAGAAAATAATACTGATCTAAGCATTATGTATAAGCAAACACAGAAAACAACTCTGACATGTGGAGAGAGGAAAGCTAACTGATTCAGGACCCCCTGACCAAAGAAATGACACCGTGAGTTTCTTTTTACCTTCTATAACCGAGACATGAATCTGAAGGTACCAGCAGCCTCGAAAAGCAAATTGGCACAGATAAGAATGACACTATCGCCCTGCAGCCTACTCTTTTGAACCAAAGGACAAGGAAAGTAGAATCCTAACAGGAAAGAAAAGTTCAGTAAATAACTTTACATGAAGTACACCTCATATTGTGGGTTGTGATCAAGAAAGTCTTTCTATTCAAAATAGCCTGGAGATTTGTGATCGAGCAGTGGCCCTGCCTTACGGAGAAAACAGTGCTCACATCCCAGACCTTTAGTTGGTATGTGCTTATATTCATGTCTGTGTGTATCTTATTTCCATTTGTAGAATTTCTCTGTGTTTCCTCCAAATCCCAGTTGAGCTGCCAAATGCTATAAAGGTGAAGTAGAGACCTAATGGGACTATGTGTCATAGAAATGCTATTTGTCTCGTAGTACAATGGGCTCTACTGTAAAATAAGAAAAAAAATCCTTAAACAACAGAGTCATAATCCTAAAATCCCACCCAGCTTTGCAGGCCTTCTTTGTTCCCAAGTGCATCGGAGCAGTACAAGTGAGATATGACTTCCAGAGAAAATAGGTGAAAACAATAATTGTAACATCCTAGTGAAAGCTCTTTTGCTTCCCTTAAGGCTTTCTGTGCTTTTCTTACTTTTAAAAAACAGTTTTCCCTTTCTTACAATGGCAAACAGAAATGTGAAATAAAAGCATTTTTGCTTTTTTGGATAAAAAGTAACTTTATATCTATCTATCTATCTATTTGTCTATCATCATCTATCTATCTAAGCTTTCCTCATACATGGTGACAATGTTGCCAGTTGTTTTACTAATGATAGTTTCTAAAAAGTTTCTTCTATTACCTTTATAAAAAGAATTAAATCTAGTATTAATTTTATGTTCTTACCAACCATGTCAAGATGCTATTATAAGACCATACTAAAGAGTTAAATTATATAGAAAATCTCTTGTCATAAATGCAGTATTTGTAATATTATTATTTCTTGATGTTCTAATTTGTAATAGGGAAGAAAGTCTCCTTTTTTATGATGGTGAATTTTCATTGGCAATATGCAAAAACGATTAGGAAATTGCTATTATAATCTTTATATCTAACATAACTTTAGATTTATATAGTGTTTCCTTTTGTGAAATTGTTTTAAAGATAGTTCATTAGCTTTTTCATCATGATGTTGAAAAAATTATCTTCTCTTTGTCTAACTATTTATTATTATTTCTATCTTCCTTATTTGCAGAAAGGTAGTGTAATATAACCATTATACGTTTGAACTAGAATGGAAAAAAATAAGAAAGTAAAAATCAGTTTTGCCCCAAAATAAGCAGGTTAGGAAATCTAATCTAATAAAAGAGTAATATGCAAATTGACCCTCACTCCATTACACCCACAAGCCACACCCAAAAGCCATGCTTACCAACCAATCAGAAGCAAATATGCAAATTAACTCAACTAAGATGGCGACAGCCATAGAGTTGGAGTTGCCCCAGGCAATGGAGGAAGCCAGGGCCCTGTGGGCCCTGAGCTCTACTCAAGGCTACAAAGTTTCAATTATAGAAGATAAACAAACCCCAGATACCTGTGGGGCTAGGACCTTGGGTTACCAGGGCTTTGAGAGGGGGACCAAGGCAACATAGTTTCAATTATAGAAGTTAAATAAATCCCAGCCAGACACCCCAGTAGGGACCCAAACCCTGAAAAAGCTGTGGGCAGCCTGAAAATGGCCATCAGACCCTCACCCAGGCTGGCCAGGCAGGCCAATAGGTGGACATCACCTAAGGGGTCCCAAACTGTGAGAGGGCACAAGCCAGGCTGAGGGACCCCCCTGGGTGCACAAATTTTTGTTCACTGGGCCTCTAGTACTACTATAATCCTATATAATAAAAGGATAATATGCAAATTGACCCTAACGGCAGAATGGCCAGGAATGACCGGTTGCTATGACCCACATTGACCACTAGGGGGAAGATGCTCAATGCAAGAGCTCCTCCCTGGTGGTTGGTGCGCTCCCACAGGGGGAGATCTGCTCAGCCACAAGTCAGGCTGACAGCTGCATGTGTAGTGACAGTGGTAGGAGCCTCTCCCACCTCCTCAGCAGTGCTAAGGATATCTGACTGACAGCTTAGGCCCACTCCCACATCCCCCAAGGAGTCCTGGACTGTGAGAGGGTACAGGTCGGGCTGAAGGACCCCCCCCTTAAGTGCACAAATGTTTGTGCACTGGGCCTCTAGTTGAAAAGAAAAATGTAATTTCATGCATCCTAGCAACCAAGGCAAAAAGGGAAACATAAGTTAAAGAATCGTACTATTTTACCAAGATAAATATGAATCTGTAATACTCAGAAGATTTCTGATGTGAAGGTGCTAGTAATTGTTTATTATCTTTAATCATCATTTTATGAAATCTGTAGAAACATGCCTTCTGCAGACTATGGATTTTCTTATTTATGTTTCAGGGAATTTATTTAAAAGCTTTATTCAAATCTATGCTATGTTAGAAGCAGAACTAAAATTATGAACCTGATTTTTTAATTCCTATGTGGTTTTTTTTCCTGTTGATTAGACATAATCTAGCCTTCTGCTGTTCCATTTTGGAGAATCAGTTTAACTCTGTGAATTTGAGGTAAGTAGGTATTATTTAAGACCACTGAATCTGACCATTGAACCCTGGAGTAGGATTTGTTTAACAAATAGGACAATTTGCTCTAACTGGTTTGGCTCAGTGGCTAGAGCATTGGCCTGTGAACTGAAGGGTCCCAAGTTTGATTCCGGTCAAGGGCATGTACCTTGATTGTGGGCACATCCCCAGTAGGGGGTGCACAGGAGGCAGCTGATCGATGTTCCTCTTTCATCGATGTTTCTAACTCTCTATCCCTCCCCCTTCCTCTCTGTAAAAAAATCAATAAAATATATTTAAAAAATAAAATAACAACTAGGACAATTGGCACAGTAAGAAGGCCCCCACATTTGCCTATGTCTAAAATCCTTTCATAGAAAAATGAAGACTTCTATTTCACCATTAAAGTAATGCACATACAAGGAAATTGCTCTAGAGAAAGTAATAATTTGTCATAGTATCCATTAAGTTTTGATGGAAAAGTGTGGGCATGAAGGAGATTCAAGAATGAGGGAAAAATAAGTAAATAAGAATGAGAGAGGCATGATGGTGTGATCAGTGTCATCTAAAAGAATCAGCTGGGTTTTTTTTTTTAAATACAAATTTCTGAATATTATCTTCAAAGGTTCTGCCTTATTAGGTTGGACTGGGTTCCAAAAGTCTGTGTATTTAAGAACCAAACTTCTTAGGTGACCTATATTGGCTGTCTATGGACCTCATTCAAAGAGGCCATCTGGGAAGTGAGCCAGGGGCAAAGGCCATTATAGCCACAGATCAACAACATGGAAAGATGAACTTTATGCACACTGTAGTGGCCAATCACAATTAATTTGCACAAAGACATATTACTAGTGATTAGGGACTATTTATAATAATAAAAGCATAGTATGCTAATTAGGCCAGATGTCCTTCTGGTCAAAGCCAGGGCTGCGAAGGAAGCCCAGGTCCCAGTAGTTTGCTGGCAGCCTGAGAGAAGCCTGGGTCCCAAGTGACAGAGGGAAGCCAGTGCCTACAGCTGGGCAAGGAAGGCCTACTCTTGCATGAATTTCATGCATCGGGCTTCTAGTTTTAAATAAGGCTTATAAACCTTAAAGCATCCATTTGAGTTTGCAAATGTATTCAACCAACTTTTAAATCACTAACCTTTATGTTTGTTTACTATGTGACAATCATCTGTTGTCTGTTTTTCATGCATTGACTTATTTAATCTAATAAAAGAGTAATATGCAAATTAACCCTCACTCTGTTATGCCCACAAGCCACGCCCATAAGCCACCCCATCAACCAATCAGAAGTGAATATGAAAATTAACTCAACTAAGATGGCCACAGCCATGGAGCTGGAGTTGCCCCAGGCAATGGAGGAAGCCAGGGCCCTGTGGGCCCTGAGCTCTACTCAAGGCTACAAAGTTTCAATTATAGAAGATAAACAAACCCCAGATACCTGTTTCCAGCCAGGCACCTCAGGAGGGACCCAAACCCTGAAGGAGCTGTGGGCAGCCTGAAAATGGCCCTTAGACCCACACCCAGGCTGGCCACACCACAATGGGGTGAGGGTTCCCACTGGGGGGCTTGGCAAGCCTACAAACAGCCATCAGCCCCTCAACCAGGCTGGCCAAGCACGCCAGCAGGTGGACATCCCCTGAGGGGTCCCAGACTGCGAGAGGGCACAGGCAGGGCTGAGGGACGCCCCTGAGTGCACAAAGTTTTGTGCATGGGGCCTCTAGTTATGCTTATAACTATCTATGAGGTAGTTATTGATTATTAGCATATGTATCCTCATGCAGATGAAGAAACAGAAGTTTGGAGAAGTTACGTATCTTGCTCTGGCTTATAGCTGATAAAACCTAGAGCCATGGTTTTGCACCAGGCACTGGGTCTCTAAAGATGAACTCTTGACCAGTAATTCATAAATTTTCCTCTCAAATATTTTTTAATGAAAGAGATATATTTCAATTTAGGAAAGGATGCTATCTAGTAACATATACCCTTGAGAAGTCTAAGTTTGAGGGCTCACGTTGTCATTGTCAACTCTTATGGGAGAGACATTAAGCTATTTTACAAACTCAACATAAATCTATTATTGAGAAAAGAAAAAAAAAACAGAGCAAAAAAATAAAATAAATAAAGCTAAAATGGAAGGGCTTAAAATATGCAGAAAAAAATAACTCAAAGGCAGCAAAAACTAATGAGGTAAAATGACCTAGTTACAAAATCAGTAAAGCAAAAATGGATGTCCTCTTTTATTTCACCAAAAGCAACAGTGAGTAGGTAGATGAAAAATAAGAACAAGAGACATCAGCTGTTAAAGTTGTTTTGATATTATATACTGAAATAAAATCTCCATAATTTTCATAGTTGCTCAAATATTTTTGAGTTAGGTTCATGATATCAGAAGCTTTAGATTTTTTAAAATATATATTTTTATTGTTGATAGTATTACAGATATCCTACCATAAGCTTTAGGTCATTTTGATATAATGTGTATGATTTTCAAACAGTTGGTAATCTGTAGAATACATTTATCTCAGTTGTTATAACTTCTTTATGAATGAATTTTTATATCATAATACATGTATTCTGAGATCTACATAATGCAAGAAATTAGTAAATTTGCAAATACAGAGCAATTTAAAATTCATCTGAAACTTTAAATACTGAACCAAGATTACCTTTGATATATCAAAATGAGTTTATAATTTTTATTATTTTTATATATTTGTTTTTGTCATTCAATAGCTATGAAGGGGAAAAACAAAAAGGAAACTGATCAGAAAAGAAAAAAATGCCAAACCTTGAGTATAATTTAAATACACATATATACACATATAATCTTTTTAGACATAAACCTTATTTTTATTTATTTTTTAATTAGAAGTCATTGCCTAATGTGATATTTGATTCATTTGGTAAATGATAATTTTGTTATGACAATTTAAAAGTATAAAATTTTCAAATATAATTAAAGTACTTCCAAACTAATATATATATTAAAAATACTTGTTTCTTCCTTTGAGATCACCTTTTCCTTTTATCATCACTATAACTAAATAAAACCCACTCAAATTCCTCTCCATTAAACAAAGCTAAATCTCAGATCATTTTGTAAGAAGTTACTCGGCAGTGTGTAATTTTCAGCCTGTCAGTCAAAGCCAGGCTTATATGTTTTGAAAAGAAAAGTGGACTTTCTTAAACAGATGGAAGACCCCGCACATTGTATCATTTAAAAATCTGTCATAATAGTGCAGCTACATTTTTATATACTGCTGGAGAAAAATTATATTAAAAAATAAATGCCATTCTAGTAATATTTAATATAAAGAATAAAAATAGAGAAATCCTAAAACATTAAGCAATAAACTAGTTTTAATGCATTTGAGAGTCTTCTAGAATATTTCATTTAGGGATGAAAGAAGTCATTCTTTTGATAGTCATTCTCTTGAGTAGATAATATTAAATAAAATGTTCAATCATGATACAAAATAATATTAAATTATAAAAATTATACAAATCAAGATATTCTGTTAAAAACATGTTTTCTTGAAAGTTGACAATGATAATATGCTCCTCTATAGGGCAGTGAACACACCATTTCTTCAGGTATACACTTTTGACTTACTTTTGTTATTTTCATTTCCAAGGTGTCACTGAAAAATAATTTTTTTTGTCATTCAATTACTGAAGACAAAAATGGCAGGACTCAGAGTCGTTGCCTGGAGAAGGTTTGGCATTGAACATTTTTCACTTCATTATCCTCTAATCAAGCAGTCAAGTTTCCTCACCTCTAGAATTCACATTCTGCTGATTATCATTTAAGCACATTAATTGCTTACACTGTAATATTTGGCTAGACTGGTATGAGCACAAGAACTGTTGCTGGTGGCTCATTCACAGTTCTATTCCCTTTTGTGTAGTTGGCTACAAGATTCCCTCCAGGTTTCTCTATCATCACCTACACAGCTCTCCCACTGGCCATAAAATACTGCAGCAGCTTGTAGGTAATTGATCAGACAAGTGAACTGTAAAATATTCATTTTCTACTTCAACAGCCAGATAAATCTCTTAGGAAGAAGATGAAAATATTGCTTATGCACATCAGGGTCAGAAGAGTAATAGCAAGGTTGCTGATAAGCAGGGGTCCACTACAGAGCTAATACTTAATTCAGTGCTATGCCAGAGACGGAACCAATGCAGCATCCCTTTGCCTGAAGCTACAAGTCTCATTATACACTCAACCTGAGGCATCAACATCAGTGCCCTAGTCACATTGCTCAAAGGATAGTGCTTCCTCTTTTAATTAATCAGGTTCATCTTGGCATAACATGCCAAATAGCCAATTAACACTTAGCTACTGTAACCAACATGCTAAATACTAAATTGCTAAAGAAATGGGAGTGAGTAGAAAGGGAGCTGTGCAAAGGATGATGGGAAAGCAGGTTGGCTGATTTTTTTTTTTTTTTTTTTTTTTAATAGCACCTGTGTTTCTGGCCTTCTTTTCTCCTTCACTTGGTTTCTTTCCTCTCTGCCAATTTTTCAAATAACTGTCAAGCTGCTTTAATTAGAAATTGTTGGAAGTAGGCTGCATTCAAACTAGTTAAACTAAAGCAAACAGTGGTACATTATTCTAAGCCTTTGCTCTATGGGTTGCAATAGTAAAAATTGCTAAGAGATATTTTCCTTGGCTTTGTCTCTATTTCGTGATCTGTAACCAGCTTTTGAAGGAGTCTCAAGTCACTGAAATATAAACCTGCAGCAATTATGTTTGTACAATCATCACTTTCAGCAGAACTTTGATGTGTTTTTCTTTCCTTTCCCTTAATGAAATCTCAGGCAGATTTTAAAAACAGTACAGAAACTCCGGTCATTAAAATGGAGTATGCTGTATTATTTGAAAAGTAATATTAGTTTCACACTCATCTCTTTGTCTATTTGTTGCAAAAGCTTGGGTCCTCCCTGTTTCTTTTAAATCCTGGCTCCACCAGTGTAGATGAAATGAGAACTGGACCATGCGCCTTATCGAGCGCCTGCATGCTCCTATTTTAATCAGGAGTCCATGACAACTATTTAGACCTCTGAGTATGAATGACAACATGGACCCTGTATCTAAGAGTCTTGCAGATATTTTCCTTTCTCCAGTGTAGAGTTAATCAAGTAAATCACAGTTATGCACTTCCTACAGTCTTCCCACTAACAGACAACACTCCTGGGTGTAATACCAGTGAGATAGTACATGATTTTATGATGTTTAATATATGACTTTTGAAGGGAAAATCACACATTCTTTTCTATATTACATTACAGGGTATGAGCAGCTCTTCCACACCCTTTCTCTCTCCCCACTACTTCTGCAATGTTCTTCCTGCTCAGGCAGATGTAGAGTTTGGGTGCCAAAGCAGACATCCAGGTAGGGAGTGGAATGTTTATTTCCCACTTATTTCAGCCAGTTCTAAGATCTCTATGCTCCTTCTAGTCTTACAGAGTCATGAAAGTTTCCAAGGGGTTAGTGGCTTTCTTTAACTCTTAATAATCTGTGATAAAATGCACCTGCTCCCCATTCTTGGCAGGAATCAGCGGTTTGTGAAGTATCATTTTTTAGCTCTGAGCCACACTGATAATTCTGGGGTAACAAGAAAAATTCACTACATATCCTGTTATTTATCTAATCTGTGCTTAAGAAGCTTAATGGAAAACCAAAGAGTAATCAGAAATGCTTGCACTCTCTTCCATCTGGCGTCATTCTTTATACAACAAAGGAAAATTGGAAAGATAGTTAAAAACAACGGTGTCTTATTTAAAATTGTATGTGGCTAGCAGAAAGGTGAGAGAACATGAGATTTACTCATTGAAAATGGAGTTCTCTCCTATCACTTCTCTCATTCTGTATGTTTCAAAGTCTAGCTTCAGCACAGTAAACATGTCTTTTTTTCCTGGTTTATGTTATCTTTGTATTTGTGGATTCAGTGATTACAGGAGAAATGAAGTGTTTTGTAAATACTCTGATACTGGTAGGCTCATTCTATTTTCAGGGAGGCAATTTTTAATAGCCAACTAATTATATGTCTTGTTCCATTTAGTTGTCATCAAAATTAATAGACGCCCCCCCCCCCAAAAAAAATTGGCAACAAATAAGAATGAATGAATGAATGAATGAATGAATGAATGAATGAGTGGATGAGTGGATATAGTTTTCATATCCTCCCCTAAGAATTTCAAAGGTATATAATTAGGGGAAGGAATCCAGGCTACTGAGCAGAACCATATGCATAGGGAGAATGGACACTGGATTGTTCTTCAAAATGTTTTATATTTTCCTAATGTTCTATACTATATGTCACTTTTATAATTACTAAAAGTGTTAAAGTTATAAATATATATTTAAAAAACCAAAAGATCACAATCATATACAAGTTTATGAACTAAAATGTTAGCACCGATAAGTTCTAAGTAGAAACCATACAAGTGCTTTTTTCCTTTTTACTTTACTTTACAATTATTCTATAATGAAGTCTTTTCTAATGAAGAAATCAATTATGGTTAAGATTAAATTTGTTTTTTCCAGTAGTTATTGAAGTCACAGTTTGCAGCTCTGTTGAGAGGACATTAGTCAATTTAAGATGTATACTGAACTAAAACATCGTCGATATCATGGAGTCTACAAAGTCATGGCCTCCTGGGGAAGACAGATTGAACACCACAGGTTTTTAATACTAAAGCAAGTGCACCGGAAAGAGATGCAGCCGTGGTGCGACAAATAAAACAAGCAAATCAAAGTTTATTAGAGCAGAACAGTTGTTCAGTTGTTAACCTAAGTGTAAATGTTCTCATAAATGTATTACCTTCTGATAACCTGAAATAAATGGCAGAAACAAAAATTACAGCCACTCGAAAGATTTACTTAGAGGACTTTTTGACATGCCCTGTAGGATGCTTTCAGAAATCACAGGTCCTTTGAGATTGGTTGGTTTCCTTTCCACTGAAACGATGTTTTGATAAAACAACATTAACATAAGAATTTTTAAATCTTTCTATACTTTCAAGTTACTGTTATTGCAAATATTTTAATTTTTAATATTTTAAAGGAATACTTGTGGCATACAAAATTAAACATTAAAAAGCATTACATTAATGAATATATTACAGGTATTCACATCCTACCTTAAGAAAAATTAAATGTTTCCAACAGGCTTACCACTTCCAGTTCCTCAAGTAAGGATCTTGGAAGTCACCATTCTTATCTATTTATTAATTCTCTCCTTTGCTTTGTCTAATTGTATATTAAATCTCTCTATTCTGTTTTTAATTTTAGTTGCCATGTAATTTAGGTCTAGATTTCCATTTGAGTCCATTTTTCTAGATTTCAGTTCTCTGATATATTTTTCTATCTTCCCATCCCTTTTTTCAACTTATTAAAAATTATTATTTTTTAAATATATTTTATTGATTTTTTACAGAGAGGAAGGGAGAGGGATAGAGAGTCAGAAACATCGATGAGAGAGAAACATTGATCAGCTGTCTCCTGCACACTCCCCACTGGAGATGTGCCCACAACCAAGGTACATGCCCTGGACTGGAATCAAACCTAGGACCCTTGAGTCTGTAGGCCGACGCTTTATCCACTGAGCCAAACCGGTTAGAAATTAAAAATTATTTTAAAACTGATTTCTTACATCTCCAATATTGGGATTAACTATAAACCTGTTGATACAAGTTGATCTATCATAGTCAAAAGTAGAATTTCTCTTTTATTTTTTTCCTCTAACATCTCAAAAATCACTCTGGATATTGTCACTATTGAAAAATCCAATGGGAAAGTAAAATGAGTGAATTGTCAACTGTATAACATCAAAACTCAGAAAAGACTATTGAAAGTAGGGATTGTGTCTTATTTACCACTAAAGTATAGTATGTCTGACATAGCAAATGATACAAACTAGACACTCAGCCATTTTTGACTGAATTAAATTTAAGTGATTAAGTGAAACCCTGATCTTGTTTGCAAAGAAGGTCAAGATTATCTTAGCCTTCTTTGCAAAGGAAGGAAGGAAGGAAGGAAGGAAGGAAGGAAGGAAGGAAGGAAGGAAGGAAGGAAGGAAGGAAGGAAGGAAGGAAGGAAGGGAGGGAGGGAGGGAGGAAGGAAGGGAGGAAGGGAGGAAGGGAGGGAGGGAAGAGGAATCAGAGAAGAAAGAGAAAGAGAGAGAGAAGGACAGAGGGAAGGAAGGGAGGGAGGGAGGAGAAAGAGAGGGAGGAAAGAAAGGAAAGAAATAAAGAAAGAAAAGAAAAGAACAAAGGGAGAAAGGAGGAAACAAGGGAGCAATACTGTTGCTCCTAGGAGAGCAAGGAAAAGATATTTTCAGTTAAACTGGGTAATTGGTAAATTCTTCAGTGTTTACTTTAAATATGAGCTGATGACCCACTTGTATTACTGTATGGGAAGAATCCTGAAAATCTTTGCTGCTCACTATCTAATTGAGCCTGTGCTGTAATTTAGAAGTTGAAATAATGACTTATTTCAAAGAAAAGTACCCACAACCTTTGTGCAAATAGTCAGCCCTGGTTGATACATGATGGTCAAATCATTTGGTTATTCCAACTCTGCTTTGCTCAGGCTCTCATTGTTCTGGCTGTATTCGTAGAGGAGATAAATAATGAGGAATTCATTAAGCACACGAGGAATTCATTTTAGAAGCACACGCGGAATTCATTTTAGAAGCAATCACAATCTCTTTTAAGGAATCATAAAAACTATAGCCAAGTTTTGTTCAAGCTTTTAAGTATAAAGGTATGAATCATGTGAAATAATGTAAGTGATGAAGTTGAAGTAGAATTATATTCTAAACTTTATTAAGTGTTATTTTCTAGGGCTTGTTAGCTTGAAAATATCTCTTTTAACCAAAACATTAGAGCTATAAGGTTCATTATTATATCATTCAAAAAGCAAGGGAAATAAAAATAGGAATGCTTAGCTTAATTTTTCTATTTTTAAGTATAGAATCAAGTAAAAGATAACACATTTACTATGCATTAATTACTATAACTTTTCTGCCATCCTTTTCACTGATGACATTAATGAAATACAAGAAAGACTCTTTTCAAAAATGTGCAAATGTTTTATAGGCACTGAGATTTCTTTTTTAATGTCTCTGTAACAGATACAAGACTTTGCCTGAGGGTGCTCTTTGAGAAATGAGAAACATTAAAATAGTATGAAAAAGAAAAGGATCTTCTTTTTCAGCCTGTCCATACTCCTATTAAAAGAAAAATGTTTGAAAAGAACTTTGTTTGCAGTTATACTCAATGTACTTTTTTAAATTTAGCGTGAATAAAAAAGGATGTCTACAAGTTCAAAGGAAATATAAAATATATAGTCTTAAAAGAAACCTGAGATAACTCTCTCCTCACTACTATTGACTGTAAGCCCACTTACCACAATATCTTTTACCTTATGATTTAAAATATAAGTCTGGTCCCACCTTGGTGGGTCAGTGGTTGAGCGTCAACCTATGAAGCAGGAGGTCAGGGTTCGATTTCCAGTCGGGGCACATGCCTGAGTTTTGGGCTCAGTTCCCGATTATGCAGGAGACAGCCAATCAATCATTCTCTCTCATCATTGATGTTTCTATCTCTCTCTCCCTCCCCTTCCTCTCTGAAATCAATAAAAATATTAAAAAAAATAAAATATGGACCTGTAGATTAGAAACCTCATTAATTTTCATCATTATAATTTTCTGGGTTTTGAATCTGACTTCTCTAGCTGTGGTTCCTCTCCCCTATCATGCTTTTCAGAACTCTTGTGTCATAACAAGAAAACTCCCATATAGCCTGAGCCTACTGATAAAACTCTAATTACATCTCATGATTTTGACTGAAATTTGGATTTCTCTGAAGATACTACTTTCTGACAGAATTGTTGAAAGTAGGTTATTTAATCTCCACTACCCTCTACTGTTAAGGTACAGGACGAGGCAAGGTTGACATGATGATTTAAATCCTCACCCTATTCTAGACCATTTCCCTTGGACCCTGGAGTAAACATTTCTGCTTATTTGAGATTCATGCCAGCTGGTTGATTTATGCTTTGCCATCCTCCTTGTTGTCATTTACCTCCCATTCTGATCGCTTTCATTCATTCTCAATCTCACTGCAATGCAAGATGAGAAAATGTCCAGAACCTTGAGATCTTTTATTTCCGTGGGAATTCTGGAGATTCCTTTGTTTTTCCCCTTAACCAGAAGGTGCCAATCTATGAAACTTGTGTTCAGAGGATACTCTTTCCACACTTCTTTGACTTCACCCAAACCTCTAAATTGTTGCCCCTTTTACTTGTAACCAAAGGTTTTAAAATGTTTTTCATTGTGTTGTAAATATAGTAAATCAGTAAAGTAGCTTATATTGATTGATAAGAAATATTAATTTATTTGCTTCCTCAGATAAGGTAGGATATAGATATCCATTTATACCTATAGGATGAGGTAGGGGAAAGAGGCGTGACTAATGAGGAAATTCTATGCCAATTCATTACAGTCCTTCTTTTATATAAAGGTATTAGCAAACTTATTTCACTGCATTAACCCATCTTAAATTTGTATGTTTCTATTGTAATTAGCCCTTCTAATTAATCATATAGCAAGCAATATTTTTGAAAATTGAATATTAGACATCTTTAATGACTACAAACACTGTTTATTACTTCAGAGTTTGAGCATTCATGTGGTCATAGGAGGATGGGTTTCCCATTAACTTTCAGGGTTCTGATATGTGGTGTTTAGATATGTTATTGCCTTTATTTATTTTTAAAATATATTTTTATTTATTTCAGAGAGAAGAAGGAAGAGGAAAGAGAGACAGAATAATGAGCGAGAATCATTGATTGCCCCCCCCCCCCCACCTCCCACTGGGAATTTAGCCATCAACCCGGGCATGTGCCCTGACCAGGAATCAAACTGTTCATAGGCTGATGCTCAACCACTGAATCATGCCAGCTGGGCTACATATTGTATTACCTTTAAATAAACAAGGTTCAATTAACTCAGGAAAGTGTATACACAATGTAAATTCAGTCTGAAACCTATGATAATACATAATGTCCAGGACCAAAACTTGGTGAATAATCTGATTTGTTTTGATTAAGTGTGACCTTTTTATACACCAAATTCAGAGATATCCCAATTAGTGTGACAGCTCTTGTGAATCTATGTTAATTTAATGATAATGCAAAAGGATCAAAATGAAAATATATATCACAGTTCTGCAAAGTGAAAATGTAATTCATTTCTCATTGCAGTTTTTTAATAGACATCAGTACATATCTGTAGGATATTCAAATTAGTCATATGCAGATTATTCTACAAAATTACATTAATTTAATATTCTTATATAGTGTTATGAGTTGAATTGTGGTCTTCTCCATAGATATTGCTGTTTTAACCTCCTGGGTCTGTGAATGAAACCATAGTTAGAACTAGAGTATTTTCAGATGATCAAGTTAAGATTAGGTCATTAGGGTGGGCCCTAATCCAATAAGACAGCGTCATTGAAAAGGGGGTCAATCTGGACACAGAGAGACTTACACACAGAAAGAATGTCCATGAGAATATGAAGGAAGAGATTGAGATGAGCATCTGTTAGTCAAGAAATGTTTGCCAGCAATCCACCAGAACCTAGGAGAGAGGCATAGAACAGATTCTTGTTCCCCACCCTGAGGAAGAACCAGTGCTGCCAACATTTTCATTTCAGACTTCAGTCTCCACATTGTCACACAATATATTTCTGTTATTTGTTACCATGTGGTGCTTTATGTCAGTGCTAGCAAACTAATATATAGTAAAGCTTCACTTCTTACATTGTGTCAGCAAAAATATTTCTCTACTTCTACCTTGATTATTTATCTTTATGTAGTATCTCTATCTAGTAAGTAGCATCAATAATGGTAATTAATTATAATATTAATAGATTTATTCCAGTGTTTTTGTTAACATTTGCTTGATAAATTTTTTCTCGTTCTTTTACTTTCAAACTTTTTTTACTTCTTTTACTTGATCATGTCCTTTGTAAATAGCTTATATTAGAATTTGATTCTTTTTTATCCAATCTGAAATGTCTGACTTATTACAGATTTAGTCCATTTAATGCATTGTGATTATTGATATTTTGAAATTGCTTCCAAATTTATCTTACCTTTATTGCCCAGATTATTTTCTGATTATTTTCCCCTTAGTCCTTATGAATTAGGTTTCATTACTTTGTCTTTTCTCTCTCTTCATAAATTTTACATTCATTTTTGATTGCTTCTGGAATTTTGTCATGCATGATTTGACTTATTGAATCCTGCAGGTCAATCAATATAATAACCAGCTTTAAATAATACAATAATTCTAGAGCTCATTATCTACAATCATACCTCTTTCCAATTCAGTCTAGACGTTATTATTTTGTTCTTAAAAAAAATAAACAACCTGTTTATAAATTAACTAGAGGCCTGATGCATGAAATTCGTGTAGGTGGGGAGGTGGGTGGGGAGGTCCCCTCAGCCCAGCCTGCACCTTCTTCAATCTGGGATCCCTCAGGGAGTGTCCGACTGCTGGTTTAGGCCCAATCTTGGGGATTGGATCTAAACTTGCAGCCAGACATCCCTCTCACAATCCTGGACCACTGGCTCTTAACTGCTCACCTGCCTGCCTGCCTGGTTGCTCCTAACTGCCTCCCCCCACCAGCCTGGTCACCTCCGACTGTGCCCCCCCCATGCCAGCCTGGTCACTCCTCATGCCCCCCCCTCACTGGCCTGGTCACTCCATGCAACCTGCTCTTTAGTCATTTGGTCGTCCCTCACTAACCACCTCCCCCTGTCAGCCTGGCCATAGGCAGCCATCTTGTGAGGGCGTGAGGGTTAATTTGCATATTACCTCTTTATTATTTAGGATTTGTCCACCAGTCTTTCTTGCATATTTGGGGTTCATTTTCTTTCATTTTGAAGCATATTCTTTAGATTTTCCTTTAGTAGAGGACTGAAATAATTCAGTTCTTGTTTACTAAAACATGTTTTTATTTACCCTTATTTTCCCAGGTACATGCCCTTGATTGGGAATGAACCCACAACCCTTAGGTGCATAGACCAATGCTCTAACCATTAAGTAATACTGTTCAAGGCATGACTTGCTTTCCTAAATATATATTTAAAGTGATAAGAAGATTTTAAATGAGTTTTTATCCCAGTTTTATAGCAAATCTCTTGTCTGTAGTTAAGAACGTTTAAGTTGTCTCTCTGGGGAAAAAAAAAGACAAGTATCTCTTAGTAAAAGGATGACTTATTCTTCACAGAATTTCATTACAATTTCTCTGATCCATTCTAAAGCCCACAAATATTGCACAATTATCACTAAATTTACATAGGGACAGAGTAATGTGGGATAAATTCAGAAGACAATTCAATTCAACAGTAATGAGAGCAGAAGTTATTTTGGTTTTAGATTAATTTGTAATGTCCATATCTGTATAGTGTTGTATCATGTTTAAGAAACTCAGCAAACATTAACTCACTGACCTCATCTTCAGGCTGTTTTGACAATGTGTTTATAGAGTGACTTGGGGGTAGAGTTCAATTATCTATTCATCAGTTGTTGAACATTTGGATTGTTTCTACCTTTGGCTATTATGAGTCATGCTGCTATAAATATTTGGATTTTGTATATTTTCCATTGTCTTGGATATATACCTAGGTGTAGAATTTTTGAATCACTTGGCAGCTGTTTGTTTAACATTTTAAAGAAATACCAAACTGTTTTCCAAAATTGTTGCACTGTTTTACACTCCCACCAAAAATGTATGAGAGTTTCATACATTTTTGTATGAAGTGGTATTTCATTATTGTTCTAATTTGCATTTTTCTAACGACTAATGATATTGAGTATCTTTTCATGTATTCATTGACATTTTTACATCTTTTTCAGAGAAATATTTATTCAGATCCATAATCCATTTTTAACTAAGTTATTTGTGTTATTATTGTTATTAAGTTGCAAGTTTCCTTATATTTACTGTATAAAAGTCCCTGATTCAGACACATGATTTTTAGATATTTTATCCCATTCTATATAATGCTTTTAGATCTATCCATGCAGACACATGTGTACACACACACATTTTTATGATACCCCATGTTGGTCTTTTACATTTTATCTATTTGGTACTTTTGTGATAGTCACCTGTAATTCTCCACTATCACAATAAAAGGATTTTATGAACATCCATGTTGAGTTTTTTATGTGTATCTTGAGGATATAGATAAAAATGAGAATTGCTAGCTTGTGAGTAATTTAATTGTCATCTGAACTGGTTTCCAGGATGAATGCCCCAGTCTAGCCTCTTAAAGCAGTGTATGAAGGGTTCTATATCATATGTCCCATATCCAAGCAACAATTGAAATTATATGCCTTTCTATTTTAACTGGTTTTATGCTTATAAACTATTGTCAAAATTTATATTTTTCTAACTTCCTTTCTTAATTCTGTAGTTTCAAAAAATGTACTAAACCTCCTATGTTTCAGTGTATTCAACTTCCAAATAAAACAAAGAATATCTCATAAGGTCACAAGGAATAAATGAAATATGTATAGTCCCCCTTTTCAGTGTCAGGTACATGGTAAGTATTCAAAAACAATAAGGGCTTGTTGAAACTAGTATAGTTTTTAACAACTATAAGGACCTTTGCAGATAGTGCTATAGGAGGCCTGGTTAAAAACACACACACACACACAAAAAAAAACCAAAAAACACACACAAAAAAACAAAACAAAACTAGAATGTTAGTATCTTAGAAAGTGGTAGATACTGTTCTGGCCCAGCCTCCACAGGTGTCCTATCTGATCACTTCATCTTTTTCCTTTTGTCTAGAGTTCTTAGCTTTCTTTCTGACAATATAGATATTTGCTGATTTTTGCCTGGGCAACAAGTTTCATTACCTTCCATCAATGATTATCTAAAGCACTGTTGACAGCCTCTCCACTGAGTCTGTAATCCTCAGTGAAATTAGAATTTGGCTCCTTGATCAAAATAGAAAATTGTCTTAGATAGGGCATGGACTCCAAACCATGTTGCCTGAGATCAGATCCCAATTTTATCATCTACTGGATATGCAGTAATTGGTAATTACTTAACTTCTTTGATCTTCAGTATATTCATTGTAAAATGGGGATACTCCTAGTGGTATAGAGATCGTAATAGTGCCTACATAAATGGCCACAAGGATACAAGCAAGCCCTTAGTACTGGCTACATTCTAAGCATGTCCTATTTATGTTTACACTACTGCTACTCATATTATTATACTAGTGGCCTGGTGCATGAAATTTGTGCACTCAGGGGGGGTGGGGTTCCCCAGCCTGGCCTGTGCCTGTCACAGTGTGGGAGCCCTGCTATCTATTGCCCCAAAGAGGTAGGCCCTGCCCACCCATCTGGGGATCCTTGATAGATTGCCCCAAAGAGGTAGGCCGAAGCCAGGGGAGGCCTGTGGACCCCTGGGCCTGCAGACCCCCAGTGTAGGCAGGCGTGTGGTGAAGCCTCTGCTACAGCCCTACCCACATCCCTGACCTGACGCTGCAAGTCCCTGCCCACCCATGCCTGCTGTGAAGGCATCCTCCAGCTGACCAGTTATTATGCATGAGGGCATCGGGACCATTTGCATATTACTCTTTTATTAGTATAGATTAGAGAGCACTTTAAATCATCCATAATTGACAACACCTTGCATTCACTACACACTTCAGATCCTGTGTACCTGGTGGGTTTGGTTTATGGCCAGTTAACTATTACTTAGCTCTAGATCATGGCAGTCAGTGCTAAAGTCAGGGTTATTCCTATTTCTACTGTCAATCCAACACAGTTTTTGCTTTGAGTGTTACCCTAAGTTCTACTTTGGAGGAAGCAAGTGGAAGCCTTTTTTGGCTTTGTTAACATTCATTATTAATCCTAGCAGATTTGTCAACTTTACATATCGACCATGATTAGTAATGGCGAGTTAGAGAAGATTATGCAATATGCAATATATGTGGCCACTTAAATAAGTTCCTTTAGAGAGCAAAAGATCATTAAGAATGTGATCTGCAAGCCAACATTCAGTTTAAATGAAAGGGGAGGAGAAAGTAGGAAAGCGGAGGAGGAATTGCAGCCTGCCCAACTGCATATAGATTCAGTTAATGTGAAAAGCCAGTTTAAACACTTAATAATATTGATCTTCCCCCAAGGGTTGTTTTGTAGCTGACTTAATTAGTGTTTATTCACTATTCTTCACCAAGTATTTGTCTAATACCTTAAAAGTCTATCTCAGCAGCTATAATCCCTCCCTGCCAGTGCTAGAAAATGCCACCCTATTATGCCTGCTCCAGCGGAATAATTTATTTTGTATCTACCTACCTAATGTTCAAACAATGAGCTGAAAAGTGAAAGATTCATCAATCAATTGGTTGTTTTGTTTACACAAAATTAAACAAATTATCTAATACTAATATTTTTACTAAGCTGAATAAAAATATAGCAGACTTGTAAAGATGCAACCTTAAGTACATTTTTAATGAGAGAAGAACACAAAATATTTTAATCAGCTTCTGATGAGTTTTTAACACTTTACTATGAACCTAGAAAAAGGAGTCTGGAAAATAATTCATATAGAAATGAAGATTCAACATGATTGACTATCTTTAGACAAAATAAGAGCAGATACTCATAAGAGTTTTATATATAAAGATAAACTTTTTGTTTTAAAATGTCTTATATTTCTTAGGATTACTCACTTTTATAGAGTGAAAAAAGTAGAAACAAGAGGAGGAAGAGATAGAAGAAGAGGAATAGAGGGGAAAAAAGGAAAAGGAAGGAGGGAGGAAAATACTGATTATGTTCTGTACATTTATACTAGTTCAATGTATGATGCACTGTAAATGTTGAGGATGATTTTGATGTCCTCTGTGATTTCTGCCTATTAACCTAGCATTCAGAAGGTTTGCCAAAGCAAGACAAAGATCAAAGAGGAGTGGTAGTAAAGAAAAAGTAGTAATAATAGCATTAAACTAATATTCTTAACTAGAGACTTGATACATAAAATTCATGCAAGTGTAGGCCTTCCTTCCCCCAGCTTCCGGCACCAGTTTGCCTCTGGCACCCAGGACCTGGGCTTCTCTCTGGTTGCCATCATTCACCCAGGACCCAGGCTTCCCTCACAGCCCAGCTTCGTCTGGAAGGTTGTCCAATCTAATTAGCATATTATGCTTTTATTATTATAGACTGGAGGCCCTGTGCACAAAATTCGGGTTACACCCTCTTGCAATCTGGGATTGCTGGTTCCTAACCCCTCTCCTGCCTGCCCGCCTGATCACCCCTAACCACCTCTGCCTCAGCCCCCACTGCCTCGGCTTCATTTGGAAGGATGTCCAGAATGAAGTTCAGATGGTTGTTTGGCTGTCTGGTCTAATTAGCATATTACACTTTTATTATTATAGATTTTATTATAGATTACTATGTATCAGACATAGACTAGGCATGTCCTATATGTTATTTCATCAGTCTCATGCCATTTCTCTACCCCCATTATTGAAGTGATATTAGTATTCAACTTTTAAAAATAAAAATAAATAAATGTACAGAGGGCTATGGAAATTATCTTATTCAAATCACACATTTGGAAGGTAAAATTTTTCAGAACTGAAGCCATACCTGTCTGACTGAAAAACCTACAGCTTTTCCACCACATCTTACTGTTGAGAAGAGGCAACTGCTGCGTCAACTTTCTAATGATATTTTTTATGGTTTGGTTAATCTGTGCCTTTTCCAGAGCTAATTTCAGCTCTCAGGAGGAAACTCCAAGTTTCCTTGCCGGTTTTGACCCCTGATTGGGGCTGGAGAAAATCAGTGATTAAAGTGATATATGGCCCTTAAAATAACTGAAATGATTAGTATGTGAAATAATGGCAATTATAACAACTAAGTAAACTGATTGATGTGATTAATTGTTTAGGGGTTTCTTTTTTATGTTATAACTAGAGGCCCAATGCACAAAATTCATGCAAGAGTAGAGCTTCCTTCCCCTGGCTGCCAGCACCGGCTTCCCTCAGGCACCCGGGACACAGTCTTCCCTCGCAACCCTAGCATCATCTGGAAGGACATCCAGTGTAATTAGCATATTACACTTTTATTATTATAGACTAGAGGCCCAGTGCACAAAAATTTGTGCACTCAGGGGGAGGGGTCCCTCAGCCCAGCCTATGTCTGCTCACAGTCTGGGACCCCTCTGGGGATGTCCACCTGCTGGCTTAGGCCTGCGTGTGTCATAGTGACCAGTCATTCCCAGTGGTTCTGCTGTTAGGGTCAACTTGTGTATTACCCTTTTATTATATAGGACAGAGGCCTGATGCACAGGTGGGGGTTGACTGGTTTTCCCTGAAGCGTGTCCTGCTGGGGTGCCTGGTCAGCCTGGGTGAGGGACTGATGGCTGTTTGCAGGCTAGTCAAACCCCCCAGGGGGGACCTTCACCCCATGGGAGTGTGGCCAGCCTGGTTGAGGGGCTGAGAGATGTTTTCAGGCTAGCCACAGTCCCTTCAGTGTGGGGGTCTATACTGGGATGCCTGGCTAGCCTGGGTGAGGCAGTGAGGGCCATTATCAGGCTGGCCATAGCCGCAGGCTAAAAGCAGGTATCTGCAATTTATTTAACTGCTATAATTGCAACTTTGTTGCCTTGGTCCTGCTCAAAGCCCCCAGCTGGAAGCAGGTATCTTGAGTTTATTTACCTTCTGTAATTGAAACTTGTTGCCTTGAGTGGAGCTCAGGGCCCACAGGACAGGTGGAAATCTTGGCTTCCTCCATCACCAGGGCAATGCAAGCCTCCTGCCTCAATACAGCTAGCTCCCTGGCTGCCACCATCTTTATGACAAAGTGAAGGTTAATTTGCATATTACTCTTTTGCCTGGGCAGAAGATCCCCAAACCCCTCCAAACGCCCACTGGCTTCACAGAGCCCAGACCTCTGCGATCACCGGCTCTGATCTTGCTCCCTACCATCACTGGCTCTGCCCTTGCCCCACTGGCAACCTCTGGCCAAGTCTACAGACCTAGGCAGAGGACTCCCAGACCCTTGCTTTTCTGGCTCCACTGGTGCCCAGTTCCCTGCAATCGCCAGCTTCACCCCTGCCCCTCCGATTGCTGGCTCTGTGGAGCCCAGGCCCCTGTGATCTCTGTCCTTGCCCCTGCCCAGGCCTGAGGCCTCTGGCCCAGGCCTTATGCCTGGGTAGGGCACCCTCATACCCCTGAGATCACTGGTTCTGCCCCTGCCCCCTCAGATCACCGGCTCAGCCCTTACCCCTGCCTGAGGCCTCTGGCAAAGTCCTCTGGCCTGGGCAGGGGACCCCCAGCCCCCTCTGATCATCTGTCCTGCCCCTCGGGCCCCCCACCTCCCCCACCACCTGCCTGGCTAACAGGTCTGACCATTTCAGTGGCGGGCTGAGCTGGACTGGGCGCCGCCATCTTGTGGCCATGGGGGTGGCCATCTTTGTGAGGGAGTGACACCTACTTTGCATATTACTCTTTTATTAGATTGGATGTATGTATTCTTTGAAGTTCAGCTAAATCAATGCATTCAGAGTCACCAAAATCTGTGCCTCTGTTTCTTCATTTGTTCATTCATTTATGCAATTCTATAACATCTATTCCAGGCCTATGGTAGTCAATATTGCATGAACCAGGCAGTCTCTTTGCTAAGGAGCTCATATCTACTAAAGGATTCAAGTAATAGAAGTCATGATCTTAACACATTGCAATAAGTACTGATAGAGTTATATAAATATCAGCATAAGGACTTTTATGACCTTGGGGGGTGCCACAAAATATTTCTATGAGAAATCTCTGATTGTGGTCCTGAAGGATGATTTATACCAAAAAATTCTGGGAATACTGTTGCATTTAGAACAAAAAGCATTTGTGAAGGCATGCAAGAACAAAATAGTACAGCATATTTAGAAAGTGACAAACAATTTAATAAGTCTGGAGGTTGACTGCAAGAAAGTTAAAGCCCAGCTGGTGGCTTAATGGTTTAGTGTCCACCTATAAACCAGGAAGTCATGGTTCTATTCCTGGTCAGGGCACATGCCTGGGTTGTGGCTTGATCCCCAGTGTGGGGTTTGCAGGAGGCAGTCAATCAATGATTCTCTCTCATCATTGATGTTTCTCTCTCTCTCTCTCTCTCTCTCTCTCTCTCTCTCTCTCTCTCTCATCTCTCTCACCTCTCCTTTAATCTCTGAAATGAATAAAGATATATTTTCAAACATAAAAGTTAAAGACAAAGAAGACAGATAAGTAGATTAGTAATGATCAGCCATACAAAGTTTATATAAATTTTGCAAATTAGAAGAAAATAAAAATTGTGTAAGATATATGCTGCTACTTTATCTTTGCGTGTTTTATTTTTAAGACAGTCATCTTTGTTGAATCACCCAAAATGAACCTCATATTTCAGTTTTTAAATGGGTCAAGAATATGATTTGGAGACCATTATTTCTACTCAGACCATTAAAGTTATGAGAAAGCATCTCAGAATGGATCGATAGAGTTTCAAATTGAGAAAGTAACTTGATTCAACAATATTTAGGAGATTTCCCTCTGGATTATAGTTTTTAATAGATGTTCAGGATTCTGGGCCTTTGAAACTGTTTTGAGTTAAAAAAGAAATATTAAGTGAGCATTATTTTATTATCAGGAAAAGGAGAAGCTGAATGTGCTTAATTTTGCATGATCAAATATTATTAAATAAAAATGTTTTATCAAAATGCATTCAAAACTAAGACAAGCATGAGAGATGCAATTGTTAGAAGAAATTAATATGCAGACTCTTAAAAATGAATATAGCACACTGCTTGCTTATCTCTGTTTACCAAAACATTTGTAATATGTGTGCTTTGCTCCTAATGGATTCTAAATTATCTATCTATATATATATATATGATGCCAGGTTTTATAATTTGCAATTACACACTAAGATTCTAGCTACCACTAAAATGGGTCCTTGGATATAAAATGTCCTAGGATGAACTTCAATGCTATGACCAAGGTTTTTATTTTGTTTTGTTTTTGTTAATCCTCACCCAAGGATATTTTTCCATTGATTTTTAGGGAGAGTGGAAGAGAGAGGGAAAGACAGAGAGAAACATGAATGTGAGAGAAACATCCAATGGTTGCCTCCTACATGAGCCCTGACATGGACCAGGGCTGGGTAGGAGCCTGCAACCAATGTATGTGCCCTTGATTGGAATCAAACCTGGGACCCTTTGGTTTGCAAACCAATG
The DNA here is from genome assembly GCA_004026665.1 of Murina feae. Classification (NCBI taxonomy): domain Eukaryota; kingdom Metazoa; phylum Chordata; class Mammalia; order Chiroptera; family Vespertilionidae; genus Murina; species Murina feae. Next base: position 72,956 of record PVJC01002659.1, read on the forward strand.
CTCTATGCACTGAGCCAAACTGACTAGGGTTATTACAGAGGTTTTTAAAGGCTACATGTAAACTCATAAAATCTGTAACAGGTTAGCACAATTGCTTAGAAGAAGAGGCGTCGGAGCCACATTTATGAGATTGAAATTTTAATCATCTGAGCTGTGGTCATGGACTGAAAACAGGACTCGTCTTCTGAGCCAGCCATCCTGTGAAGGCATTGTTGGTCCCTATGGACTCTGGGTTGGAATCTGGATGTGTCAGCACGAAGGCTTTTCTTCTACCAGAAAACAACCTGAAATAAACTTTCTACTGAGAGCAGATAAAGAGGAAGGGATCCACAAGAAATACTAAACATATTATAGCAATCTAGCTCATCTACCGATTTCATTATATTTAGGGCTGAATTCAACATTTAGCATTAGACCTAGGGAAATTAAAACTTGAGCCAGAGGTTTAAAGCATATGAGAGAAAGGGATTTGATATTTTAAAAAAGCATTCTTTTCAGCTTTATTAATGTCTTTTTATTCTCCCTAGTTCTGTTTTATATTCAAGGTTATAGCCACTAGATAGTATCTTGGGTTATATGAAAAACTAATAGTTTCTTTCTTCCCCCAAATCTATTATTTTCCTTAAAGGGGCAAAGCAGAATTGTCCTGGGAGGATGAAAGGAGAACAATGCAGAGAAGAGTTCAAAGAGTGATTCCTGATATCTGCCACATGCATTGTTTCAGGAGGAAAAAGTACTTTGTTTAGGACTTTGCTATGGCAAAGATCTTCCTGCGAGCATGAACTATGAGAAGTAAGCTAAGGAAAGTACACCTATCTGTGTTTAACCTTATTTATTTATTACCTAGAAGGATGATTTTTCTTTCATCCATGTGTATGTGACAGAATAAACTGTATGGCATATGCAGAATTATCTTGGAAAAATTAGTGCTTTTATACACTAACTAGAGGCCCAGTACATGAGATTCATGCATGGAGGGGATCCCTCAGCCTGGCCGGCACCCTCTCCAATCTAGCACCCCTTGGGGGATGTTCGACTGCTTCTCACAATCTGGGACCACTGGCTCCTAACTGCTCGCCTGCCTGCCTGCCTGATTGCCTGTAACCTTTGAACCTGCCTGTTTGATTGCTCCTAACCACCTCTGCCTGCCTGACCACCCCTATCCATCTCTGTCTGCCTGACTGATGGCCCCTAACTGCTCCCCTGCTGGCCTGATCACTCCTAACTACCTCTGCCTTGGCCTGGCACTTGGGACCCAGGATTCCCTCCCTCTGGCCCGCTGCAGGCACCCAGGACCCAAGTCGGTTTTGCTGGGACCAGCCACAGGTGCCTGGGACCACAGGCGGGTGGCTTCTCCCTCTCCCAGGCCACAGCTGCAGTCACTGGTGCCCAGGACTACAGGCAGGCAGCTTCACTTGGGCCCGGCTTTGTCAGGAAGGACATCCGGCAGGTTGTCTGGAAGATGTCCAGTCTAATTAGCATATTACCCTTTTATTAGTATAGATTTAGTAGATTTGGAGCTCAAATTTTCAATGAAACATACATTTTCCAGGTGTTTTTTTTTTGAAAGCACATTTGAATAAATTTTGTTTTCTAGCTCCAAGGAGAAAATAGTGTGAACAGTTTGATCACAAGTATACTATGCTATTTGTCATTTTTTAAATATATATAACCAAGCATGTATAGTTTTTTCTTTCAAAAGAATTAAAGGACTTTGAGATTTCATCTAAAACTTTAATAAGGTTATAAACCACCACTCTATTGTATCACAATGAACTTGAAACTAATCCGAATGCACTATCATAGTATCTGTTATGTATTTTACTTTTCAACTTTAGTCAATTAATTAATGATATTTCTTAAGATAGAATCTGGCTTTGGCAGGAGAGTGTTAAATCTTAAAAATAAGATTTACAAGTAATCAGAGTGTATTATGTTTCCAGATATTCATTCTGAATTAATTCAATAACCTTGCCTGTCTCTGCAAAGAAAAGGATTAATAAAATTATATAGATTACTTGGCCCATAGGAGAATTTAAATATTGGTAAAAATTATATCCTTACTATAATATTAGTCTGAATTTTTCATTTGCCTCAGCTCTCTGCTGTTTGAATAAGTGAACAGGTAGACAGAGTCTTCTATTAGCCTGAAATATTCCAATTAATAGAATCTAAGAGCAAACGTTGGCATTTTGAAAAGAGTGGTAGGTGGAGTATCTTTAAAGCCTGACTATGTCAGGAGCTAAGAGAAGAGACTTTAGATCAAACTCCCTGTATGTGAATGTTTAATGAAACATACATCTTTTCAGAAAGCATTTTATGAAAAATTTTTATAACATTTTGCCACAAAAATGATAGGTAAACAAGATTACATTGATCTTAATTATATAGAATTTTCATAATATCCTCCTATATAATAATAGACAAACATGCAAATTAGCCCTCACTCTGCTACGCTTAAGCCACACCCACCAGCCAATCAGAGTGATATGCAAAATAACCCGATAAAGATGGCGTGGCCACTGAGCTGGAGGCTTGGGTCGCCCCCGGCAACTGATGGAGGAAGCCAAGCTTTCTGCCTTCCCTGGCCTCTGCTGAAGGAGTGGCTGGGGGCCTGGGTCACCAGGAGCAGGTCAGGAAGCAGGGCGGGAACCTCGCAAGCTGGCTGGGAGCCAGGCGGGAACTTCCAGGGGTGGGCGCTGGGCCGCTGGGAGCGGGGCGGGAACTTCCCAGGATGGGAACTACTCAGCTGGGAGTGGGGTGCTGGGTAGTTGGGAGCCGGGCACGAACTTCCCTGGACAGGCTGCCGGCAGCCAGAAGTGCGGCGGGAACTTCTGCCCCGGCACCATGGAGTTCCCGCCCCATAGCTGCTTGCTCATTCACTTACTCGCTCATTCATTCACTCATTCACTCACTGACTCAGCAAGCACTCTGAGGTCCCTGGCACCAGGCCAGACACTGAAGGTGAAACAGGACAAGACAGAGCTATGTCCTCAAGATGTTAGTAGTTCAATAGAAGGAAGCAGGCACATGAATGAGGCAGTTGTACTCACAGACACACTGTACTAGGTTCTGTGAGGGCTGTAACTAAGCTGACTTTGTTCTCTTGATGAAATGGGGCCTCGGGAGCTAGGCCACCCCAAGCCTGTAGGCCTGTGCCTATGCCTGGAGCATCCTGGGTCCCAGAACATGACAGAGGGTGCAGGTCAGGCTAAGGGATGTACTCCCCCACCTCCCCACCCCCGCACGAATTTCTGGGACCCCCAGGCAGCACACAGCAGGGCCTGCTGTGCCATGACAGGGGAGCAAGCAATCTCTGGGAGGTCTCTGCGGTGACCTCCGAGCAGACAAACAGGGTACAGGCAGCACACAGCAGGACCTGCTGGGTGGTGGCTGCATTGACCAGGGAGCAGGCAATCCACCCCAGGCAGCACCCAGCAAGGCATGCTGGGTGGTGGCTGTGGCAACCAGGGAGCAGACAATCAGGACCCTCAGGCAGCACCCAGCAGGGCGTGCTCGCCCATCCTCTGGCGTGGAGCAGACAGGCCCTGCAGAGAGCAGAGAACCACATGGTGGGGGCCCAAGCCATCAGTAGCACATCCCCTGAGAGCTCCCTAATTGGAGAGGGTGCAGGTCGGGCTGAGGGACCTGACCTGCCTGCCCACCCCCTCCCCCACCTCCTCGTGCATGAATTTCATGCACCAGGCCTCTAGTGTTTATATAAATGTCTTTGACATGTTTATAAAACATGACCAATGTATTAATACTTTTCTTGAAAACAACATGATTTCTAATATGATTTATAACACTACTACAAAGTAAAATCCTAGTGTAGGGACTTAACATTTTTTTTTCCAAATTAAGTTGTATAGACATAAATCTGATGTCAAAAGTGCAGTGTTTCCAGCTTTGGCTTGAGATGACAAGGGGATGGAATAAATATCAGGACTCAACAGTATGCTAGAAGATACAGGAATCTAAACTAATAAAAGCGAAATATTAAAATTAACCGTTTCTCCGAGACAGGGTAAGCCACGCCCACCAGCCAATCAGAGCGGCTGTATGCAAATTAGCCCAGCCAACATGGCGGCCGCCACTCCCGGACCTGAGTAAACAGCCCTTTCCATTGCGGCAGCAGCGAAAGTGAAGCTTCGCCCCTCAGCTCAGCTCCCA